>MVGT01000187.1:267740-316600 GCA_002174775.1 Macleaya cordata | reverse complement strand
GGGGATAAAGACAATTTGCTCATTTGCATAAACTTTTATTTTTTTTTTTAGAAAAAGTATTGTTGTCTGGTCTCATTTATATAACAAAATATAAATTTTGTGAAAATTTGATTTGTATTTTTAAAGTTATGCCAAACTTATATGAAAAATAAATAAATAAAAAGTAGTTAATTGGTGCTAACATGCACCTATAGTTAATGATAATTTTGAATTAGTTAAAAGGCAGCTATGTCTAAACTTCACATAATGGATGTTTTGTACGATCTTCATTTTATTATTTTATAATTTAAATTTGAGATTTTATTAACTAATTTTACATTTATGGTTTGTTTGGATAGGAGATTTTAAGTAGGAATTTTGTGGGGACCATGGATTTGGTTGAAAACTAGTTAGATTTATAACATGATTTCTAACTAGTTTTCCACCAAATCTGTGGTCCTCACAAAATTCCTACTTAAAATCTACCATCCAAATAAACTATTTTTTTAAACATAGAATTCCTATTTTATAAGACTATTTTAGGAAGAAAATAGGAAAGAGTTTTACAAATGAGAAGGGATCGAATTGTCTCGTAACCCAGATTTCCTCTAACATTGGGGAACATATGAAGATGAGTCGATGGCTGATTTTTTGTGAGGATGATCTACATAGTAAGGATAGCATCATCACCAAAAATCAGTATATTCCAAGACTTATAACTCTATCATCCAGTGATTCAAAATCAACGGTACAAAAGACATCTAAAATTTATTTATCTGTAAAGGGTTGATTTGAGCAGATTGGAGATCCTAGAACGGGCTAAATTTTTAATTAATGATTTGTATAGTGAGGAGAACATCCTTATAAAAAATCAAACCTTAAATTACCCCCTTTCATGATGCAGGACCGCAGGTCACCCGAGGGTCACGAGAACCTAGAGTTATTCGATCCCTTCTCTTTACAAATATTAAATTTCTAGTGAGAGGTAGAATTTTTATTTATTCATACTACACTTTGTATTGGTTTAATGATTGACGATGTGAATACTGCTATAAAATGAGTGCATTCACACTATCAAGCTCTTAGCTAATGAAGGAGAAGTGAATGTGCACTCTCCATTAAATTAGGGTGCATAAAATAGCAATCCATTCTATATGTTAATTTGCCACTCCAGCTTTAAAGGTTTGTACTATAGTTTGATAGTATAAATAGATATAAGAGTAAATTTGTAAACTAAGATAATAGTTCGCATGTGTCAGCTAGTATAATTGGTAGTGTATATTATTGTTGACAGCTTATGAAGATAATAAGAGATTAATTAATCGGGTGCGGAAGCGGGTTCAGTTTACATAACCTTGATCACTTAATCTAAAGGAGATGAAACCGACTTAAATCTGGTGTATTTCACGTGCGTATGAATGTTCCTCTCAGCGAATGATCTCCACCACATATAATGAGCGTAGATCTATGTATCCACGATCATAAAAGCTCTCGACAAAGTCGTTAATGGCTCCAATCTTGAGAATCTGTGCGGTACACATCCCTACTATTCTCTAACGGTGATTAGTATCTTAATCACATTTTAGGGTTTCGTGCTATATAAAAATACCTTGAATGGTGTTATTTATATGTTAGGGTTTCACCAAATTAACCCTAGTCTTATAGGTTATGGATACCTGGGCACACCCATAAGCGCCCCAATTTGGGCTCTAAGCTCAAAATCCAATATCTCTCACTCGCATATGGTGTATGTTATACCGTCACACTTCCCAAAACTTAAGCCAATGCCAAGACTTGTTCATACTAGCTAATAAATCGTACGACCGTTGAGAGTATCTGCATGTTGGAGCTCTATACTAGCAACTCCATCTGAGTCAGCATGAAAACATCAACCCAAAGAAAAAAAAGAGGTGTCTCATAGTTCCCTAAGTCCATCTATTTCACATCAGTTTGTGCGACTCTAATCCCTCATCATAGTGCTTTGCCTAACCTTACAATTTATCGTAGTGTATTCATACTTTGTAAATTTTGAAATAATCTACATGGCATATATTGACATGCCACGTCCTCATAGATGACTGCCACCTCATTCAAAATGCTACTTCATCAAGAGTTGCACATCATAAGCATGATTAACAAATCTTGGTAGTTTAACTAAAAGTGACAAACACCCCCACAAGGATCGAAGGAGCACCTTGCAAAGGCACTTCCACCAAATGAGCTTTTGCAAGGTGCCTTCACCAAAGGTCCTTATTGCATACGCGCCTTCATCAACTACCAATGTACACCTTACGCATCACCAAGCCTCTTTGCAATGTGCACTTGCATATTACTACCAATGTGCACCTTGCATATCACCAAGCCTTTCTCCAATGTGCACCTTGCACATCACCAAACCTCTTTACAATGTGCACTTGCACATTACTACTAATATGCACCTTGCACATCACCAATCACCAATGTGCACATTGCACATCACCACCAATGTGCACCTTGCACATCACCACAATTATGCACATTGCACATCACTAGGGGCCTCCGGGCCTTAGCTTGTCTATGTGCACCTTGCACATCATTAGGTACCTCCGGGACTTAGTTGGTGCCTCGGGCGTTCTGTATCTTGAGTACAAAACTGACTCAACCATGGGAGATTAATGGGGTATTAGATTTGGTGGTCATAAGCAAACAAAAGTTATTGGTCGTGGGTAAGTCATGTTGAGGTATATGTGTGTCTTAACAGTTACTGTTGATCTACATTACTCCGCGACTGTTACAATTGATGTGTATTACTCAATGACCGTTACTATATTAATGTGCATTACCCAATGACCCTTTGCAATTGGTGTACATTATTACATCCATTATGTTCATAATTAGGTGTAACAGACGTCATTATACTCACAATTGTATAATTCGTAACCGTCGAGAACCCCAAGTATAAATAGAGGACCTCTACCTCTCATTTGACAGAAGGACATGAACATAATAACTCTCCACTACATACTTGGGTTCTTATAGCTAACTTCTGTCTTCTCTTTGCTTCCTTCCCCACTAGGCCGCCCTATCTCCTCTTCCACGGCATAATGAACTCCGAACGATCATTAACTTGACTTAGGCAGAGTCTCGGAGTCACTTCTCTCGGATCTCAATCTAGTTGGACTCATCCAACTGATCATCCAACCTCCACATCAGCACCTCACAAAAATTATCATTTACACACTTATATTGCAGCTCGCATGAGGCAACATAAGTGGCCGACCTGTGAATATAATATGTAGATGTGATCAAATGACCTTCCTCCTGCATTTATATCACTTAGTCTTAGAATTGACTGTTCTTTCCAGCTATGCCCCTTAAGATCGAATCATTCATGATCGTAGGTAAACATGCTAAAGTGGACGGACGTCAACTCTTTACTCCATGAAAAAGTCCAAAGTAATAAGGGTACATATGTGTAGTCACTATGACTATATAAACTCACATGGTGAGGAAGTAGGGATCCATTCACTCACCTCCATAAAGGTGCTAAGCACACATGGTATGAAATATATGTTAGGGCAGAGTATTTCTTCTTCTAATAAGCATATGTCATACTCACTGACACCCTACACAACTTGACTCAGTCGCTCTACAAGCGCCTACCCCGAGTTCCAAAATTGCTCGTTACTCATAGCGCCAAATATTAAGATCTCACATCTGGCTTTATAAACAAGTATGATAAATAATGGGTATATTCATCATCAATCTCAAAATTAGATCTCATCTTAGTTCCAACCAAGGCGACACAAATTGTCTCATCTTTGCTTATTCATCTAAGCATCAAATGTGACTACTTATGTGAGTTAGCCAATCATTAATTACCTGCTGGCATATTTTTAATTTACACAACACATATAAGTGTTTGTATTAATGTGTGTCTATGTGCAATAATAAAAAAACATGCTACGACGAAGCACAATGCATTTATTAAACCAATAATATCCCCAAAACATAGCAATGATTATTTGGTTTAAAGAGAATTAAAATATATTCAATCACCACCTACGCAAACCCATGCCTCTAATGTGAGTTAGATAGGCCTCCCTCAGAATAGGTTTAGTAAGGGGATTCGCCACCATGCTTTTCATAGGAATGTATTCCAAAATCACTTACTTTTTCGTAACCATATCTCTGATGAAGCTGCTCCTCACGTCAATATGCTTGCTTATGCCATAGTAATGCTATATGGACTTTTAGACATCAAACTGACTCCCTCGATGATTGCCTTGCATGTGAGTCCCACATGGAGATGATTCGAGGGTTAATTTTCGGTAAGGATGGTCTCATTACCATGAAGATCATTCTCACTAAAAACTTATGTCATTATGAAATTTACAATCTCCTCATCTACTTGGTGTAAAATTTAATGGTTAATTTTAATGGCTCAAAATTTCATCATGTAAATGAAGGGATTATAAGTTACAAAATAAAATAATTTTTGACGAGAATGATCTCCATGGTGAGGTAATGAGCTCATAATTATTATATAATTACCCCTCAATTTAGATCAGTTAGTGCTGATTTTGTACCATTTTAATTATTTTTATACTTTTTGCAAAAAATTGGAGGACAAGTGAGTCAGTATATTGCATAGGCAAAATTTAGTTCGAGCAATCAAATTTGATAAGGGCATCCTAAGATTTTATCAGGGCCACAACATGATACATATGCATCGCTCATGCGAGCTGATTGAGATACAATCATCAATTTTGCCAAGAAAAATCAAAGCTAGGAGAGGGATCTCGTGCATTCAATATAAAAAAAATAAAAGAATTTTTTTAACTCCCCCTTATCTTCCCCACCACTGCCTCCACCTCTAACATGCCATAATTTTGCAACCACCGCCTCCAAGAGACAGATAGAGGGATAGGAGAGTGAGAGGGAAAGAAGAGAAGATATTGAGATCTCTCTCTCTCTCGGATCTCTCTTCCGATGCCACCATAAATCTGAATTTTTTTCAAATCTCTCGATCTATTCCCTTTAGGAATATGATGCATCTCTGTAAGTCTATATATATGAAGTGTGGGGTATGGTTTTAGGCATTCTAAAATCTAATCTAGTGCTAGGAGTTCTTAAGTTTCAAAAAGAGAGAAACAAATAGTTTGGTCTTCTTATGGGCTTCGTGTGAGTTGTGAGGGTGAAATTCTGAGAAGTGGGAGGTCTCTATAATCATCTTCGTCGTTTAATTGAATTGATCGAGCTTTTGTCAAAGATTTTTACCTGTATTTGAGATTTTTCTCTTAAATCTTATGCCCTGTGTGATTGTTCATCATTTATTTTATTTTTTGTTGTTTGTTGCATCTTTAATTCTTGACGATAGTTGAAGTCAGGGTTAAAATAATTAACAATTGCCACATCACTACCATGCCACTAACCACCACCACTATTAACATTGAAGTACTTTTTTTTATTGGGCTCAATTGTTTGGGCCCAAGCCTAGACATATTTTCAAAGGTTGAAGTGAACCCTAATTTCAAAGCCCAGTCAGATTTTTCAACGCTAGAATATCATCTTGTAAGATTAGTAAGGCTGCACACAATTAGGTTATATTAGAATTTGTTTAGAAAACTCGTAACCAAAACCATTAGTCTTTTGGGAAGACCAAAACCACACAAAAAAATAGTGAGTTTTCTTTGTGGGAACCAAAACCACACCATCGAATTTTTTTAGGTTTGTTAGTTTTTTCTAAATTTTAATTTTTGTAAGGTACAAATCATTCAAAACTTTCACCTAAATTAAAACTTAAAGTACCCTAATTTATTGTTTCTTTTAAACTTAAAATCAAAATATGACATAAAATAGTGCACACACATCATCCAAAATTAAAGTTCATCCAAAGTTAAAAAAATTAAAATATGTCATTCACCAAATGTTTGTCTAAACTTGTAGATATAAACCAGCACATGGGCCTTTACCCGAGTGGTTGTGCACCCCTCCCATGACCTGCGAGGTCTTAGAATCAAAATTTCTTAGGTGTGGTTTACCATTAAGTTTCTCCCATGTAATATGTTGGAGCCCTCTCTTCGTCTGTGGTGGCGACGTATGCTTGTGGATATTGATGGTTTCATTTCTCTTCGTCCGTGATGGTGACTCCTTTATGATCTTGGCGGTGGTTCTGCGCTTCTCAAACACCTACGGTGTATCTTCGTCTTGTCATTGTAATTTGGGCAATAGTCCCTCATCAAAAAAAAGAAAGATATAAACCATGATAAAAAGTTAAAATTTAAATATTTAGTGCGGAGCTGAGATCATCCTCGTGAAAATCATATAATTCTAAAACTTTTAACCACACCAAAGGTGGGGTAATTTATAGGCCGTTTATTTTAATAATTAATTTTAAATTAACTTTTGATGAAGTTACAAATTTACAACATGATTTTTTTATGAGGGTGATCTATATGGTGAAGAGTTCCTAACTCCATTGGATTATCTCCATGTCAACTCCAATATATCAGCATGGCACATAAAATGGTAATATTAACATACATGTCACCGATTATTTATTTAGAAAAATAGTTATAAATGTGTTAGTAATTTTAATTTTATAATTAATAAGATGTGAATATTTATTAATGAATTATTTATTTATATATTTATTATTTTGAATAGAACTATTGCCCATGTTATATTATAGCGTAGATAAATAAAGTGGGCGTGTGAGAAGTACAAAGAAACTGCCAAAAATATTGTCACTAACGAACGCAGGAAATACACCTACTATTTTTTTGCTAAGCCAAAATATATTGATATGCTCAAAGATTACAACATGCAGTAAGGCCCAAACCAAACAAGAGGAACAAAACACCTAGGACAGGAGGAGCTCCCATCAGAATGAAACTAAATATTCTAACTAGGTTGGCACCCCCATCAATCATGTGCAAGACAAACCACCCCCCCTAATCAAAACGATAATAGACCTGATCTACAGACTCAACACTGAGAGGGAAATGAGGCCGGGAGTCATAAACCTCTCGAAACCCAATCTGCAACAGGTTGCCCCTTCTCGCCAGCGAATCCACTGAAAAGTTCACTTCTCTCGACACTGAGGTGAAGAAAATGAGGCCAGAAATGCACCTACTAACAGGCACAGAAAAACTGTCAATAACAACGTAATTTTTTGATCGGTCTTCTACCACACTAAGAATATAAGTTTTTTTTTTCGGTTTTTGAATTTTTCGGTATTTTGGTTCTCAATGTTGCAGTTTTGTCATATTTTATTCCGTTAAAAACTTTTTAGGACTTAAAAACCAAACCGGTGCAACTTAAAAAAAAGTATCAAAAAAAAAAAAAGGTGCAGCATAAAAGTTCAGTCAGTCCTTGAAATGACCTCCTCCATCTTTCTCTGGTTATACGGAGATGCTCTTAAACCTCTCCCTTTTCCAAGGAGCGAGAGGCGGAGTGACACAGGGAGGCCCCCAAATAAACTCAATTTACTTTCTCTCTCTAGCTGTGGTGAGACTTTCTACCTTCTTTTTTTTTTTTTTTTTAATTTTCTCTTCATTTTCAGTCTTCATTTCTCACTTTTTTTTCGATATGGTTAGATCTGAAGAAGTCTTGATCTGATTCAGATCCATTTTTCTTTCATGTGGATCTGATTAGGGTTTTGTCACTGTTTTTTGTTGCAAAACTTTCTTTGGTTATACTTATTTTTTTTCATTTTACTCAATTTTCCTGATTTAATTGTTTGTGTTTGTTTATCACTCTTATTACTCGGATCTCATCGATCATATTATTTCTGTGTTAACTTTTTGATTATAATTTTCATGGCCTAATCTGAAAAAGGCGATCAGATCAGATCTATGGTTATTTCATAAACTTTGTTGGGGACACCTAAACTATGCAGATCAAACTGATGAGACCACCCTTATTGCAATCTGATACTACTGTTGTCTGAAACTACTCTCTACCAGTTAAATCACCAATATAATTATAGATTAGCTTAAAGGTTTTGTGTTTTGTTTAGTTCCTTCGTTGTCCAAATGGGCAGATTTTTTATTTATATGTATGTTATTTTTCTCTATAAAAAATCAGTTCAATAGGCCAACAACCAATTGCTGAAGTGGTTGGCATCCCTCCATATAACTTGGAGGTCTTGGGTTCGAAACTCTTCGGCTGTGGTATTACCATTGAGTAAAGGCCCATGTAATTTCATATGTATATATATGTAGGTACTTCTGTATGTCTGTTGATGGCGACCTCTGTGGACATCATATAAATTCAACTTTGAGTTTGGGTCCTGGATTGACGGTTGACCTAGTTCACCGTCTATAAACTGATAGAAATCTATAAAATGATAAGAATACCCTTTAACAGGACCAGTATGAATTCTCAGTTAGACATCAAACCCACAAGTGGCTTATGTTTGTGATTGGTTCCAATCCGCCACGGCTTAAAACCCATGGCGCCATTAATAGTTTCTTCCTCACCCAGAGCATAAAGATTAAGATCGAGTAGATCTCGAATCACGGGTAGCTTTTGCTGAATTACAATAGTCTGACTGTTTCCAACTTTAGATCTACGCACCAACAAGAAATTTGATTTTAGGTCCTACTGATAATTCATAATTAGTGTTTTGGTCTTGTTAAAGGGTATTTTTGTCATTTTATAAATTTTCGTCACTTCTTAGACGGTCAATTGGGTCAATCATCAATCCATGACCCAAACACAAAATTGGACATATGCAGGACCCAAACCCTAACATTGGTCATAATATAGGACCCATAATAATTAATCCATAATAAAATTATATACGAAATATCAATAATACCTTAAAAAATAACCCATGTCCCGCACTAGACCCTTTAATTATTACTAATTAATATTAATAATATTATATACGAAAAATCAATAATTCCTTAAAAAATAACCGCACTAGACCCTTTAATTTTTACTAATTAATAGTGGAAAATGCTAAGTTACAGCAAAATTTTGTAAGCTTTTCGATAACCCTAGCATCACTCTTTAATATTTCCCATGGCTTTTTTTTAGCCCTTGACTAATTAATTAGTTGGACTAGTTCAATTATCCCTGCTTTTCTATTTCTATTATATTTTTTCTTTTATGGCGCCATTTAACTTCTTGTTAATTTAGTTCATCTTTTTTCCTTGCCGGCCACATCGATCGATCAGTTCCCGAAACGTAACGTTCTTCTGAGTTTTTATTGACTTGACTCGATCCAAGCATGGAGACGAAGAATCCTACAATTCCAACGGACGTTAAACATTCGTACGTATACAACATAGACGTATCCGGATATTCTTTTGGAAATGTGAGTGTTCAAGTAGTGGAGAATGGTTCGCTTGAGATCATTTCTAATTTCTATGGATCCAGCTGTTATTAGTAGCTTAGTGCTCCCTGAGGATGCAATCACTGATGATATCTCAGCTCGTTGGCATGATGATGTGCTTACTGTTACTGTTAAGAATTTCATGCCTCCAGCAAAAAGTTCGAATACCAAGGTGGTTAAGATTAAATTGGTTGAGTAATTTGGTTTGAGTTTTTGAAAATAATTAGGGTTTCTTAAAGCTTGGTACTGCTATATATATATATATATATATTTGAGCGCGATGGGGTTTTTGAGTTTGTTGTGGATCTGTTTTTCTTGTTAATTATTATGAACTTAATTACTAGGCACTGATGTAGTGTTAATTATGTATTTACTGTACTAGACGTGGTGAAATTTCAGTTCCCTACTAATTAATTGCAAAGAAAAATAGGGCCAGGATAGGAAATATTTTGCAGCGCTGGTTTTATTCTTTTCTAATTAGTTAACGCATAAAACAACAAATCTATCATGCTTATAGAATTTCTTGAGATCATTCTCATAAAAACTCTACCCAAGGATAATCTTTATTGTAAAGATTTTGTTGTCAGGAATATTAGACATTGTCTTATAAGATATTTGCATTAAAGATGCTCTAATAATGGTAAAGATTACCATAATGCCCTTGTAATGCTTGTGTTCTATCTGAACAAATGGGTTACTAAGAATTGAAAAACACATTTTAGATTCATAATTTTTTTCCCACTCCGGACTGTTTTTTCCTTAATTTTTCCTTCTTTTTTTATTATCAAATATTGAACTTATCCACCTCAGCATACTTAACACACTCGGCACTCCTGACTCCACATCGACCCCCACATTTCCACCCTCATACATTTGTAAAGATTAGTTTCCACCCCACATTTCCACTCCCCATGCATGCAATTAATTAACCAATGCCCGTACGTGCATGTGTTACCATTATCACGTGTATCGTACGTGCATCTCGATGATTCTAGTGGGACGTACCGCGTTCTCTTGAAGATCAAGTTTTGTTTCTCTCCATACGATTTCTACGGAAATTTAGATGACACCAAGGAGATATAATTACAACTCACGGCTTTTATCAAGTTTGCTAGCAAGATTGGATCAAACGACAGTCCTTTTTCTGTAATGATTTTGTATATTTTGTTTCTTTTTTTTTTTTCTCTGTTTTCCTAGGTTATTTGTATTCTTTTGTATGGAAAAATGTATATCAATAGGAAAATGATTTTGGAACCAAAGTCCCACAGATACACAAAAGATGGTGTATGATGGACACCATCTCAGGACAGATGTAAGGATCGGCCCCAATAGTAGTGCTGATATCAGCGGCTTGACTTTAATGAAAATTAACCTAATGCTCTTAACACTTGCCTTGCCTTTTTTTTTTTGAAAAAATCTGATATTGAACTTATGACTACCTGGTCATGCTCAGACTACAGCCATCTAGGAAATAAGAACCTTTAGTTTTCTCTCTCAAGACTCACCTTTTAGAGCAGAATATGAATTGAATAAGAATTAGGATTCCAAAATTGTTCTTCATTGGGAGGCTATACTCTCTACGTAAGCTCTCTGTTTTTCTTCCCCTGTTTTGATCTTGGGGTTAAACCCTTGTAATCTTTCGTTCTTCATCAATAAAGTTATAGCCTTTTCCCTAAACAAAAGGATTCCAAAGTTGTTGATTTCAAAACTCCGAAAGTGATGATCCTTACCAAAAATTTAATCTCAAGTTGGGCCGAGAGTCATTTGTGGAGGCAACTTTGTACCCTTGAACATTAGAATTCCTGTTATAACAGAAGATTTTCTAAACAAAATACATGCATAAATACCTGATGAAATTAAAAATCACGCATATCAAATACATGAATACCCATTAAAGAATAATGATAACAATACTGATACAACTGCAAACAACGGTTCAAAGTTCAAAAAAATGAGAGAGCAAACGTTAATGACAGGTTCACGGCTCATCTAGTTGACAGTTCCATCTTACATAGTTTACCGCTAGATCCTGAGTAAAAAGAGCCAAAACTTGCAAAACTAGTTTTCCAAACCATCTCAAGGTTTTTTTCTCGGGAACAGGCCATATCAAATAAAAGATGGTACAAACCTTAAGAAGCTTCAGCAGCAATTGAGTCTTGAGTGCCTGAAAGTGGCTTACGCGCCAAGAAGAAGTACATTGGTGTGAAAATCTCTTTCCTGTAAAAAGAGGATCATGCATATGGGTCAGTGATTTATATAGAATCTCTAAAAATGAAGAAAATCAGGAGTCTAATTTTCTTATTATATTTATCATTCCATGGTAGTAACTGGAAACATGAGTGGAATCTGTATTCATCTCGGTGCCGATAGGAAGGTTTGCAAAGACAAGGATATGTATGCTTGGTAACAGACTTACTTTCCACCACCAACCAGTCCTTCTGCAGCTTCTTCAAGGAACATTTGAACTCTTAGACTTCCTGCTGGAGCAAGACCCACGTACTCCAAGGTCTTCACCTACACAAATTATAGAACGTTCCGCTAAAAACAACTTCCCTGAGAATAAGAACATGAAAGTTGAATACAGGGGAAAGAAAAAACAAATTTTCCAGAAAAAAAAAATTGCCCACAAAGGATTCATCAAACTTCTATGTTCAAATTTATATGTATCGAGCAATCTAACCATATTTCTAGTGAAGAAACGTCCCAGAGCTGTTAAACGGAAGCTAGTAAGTGAGAAGTGGCTTTTATCCAAAGGCAAATACCAAGGCACAGGCGAATCCTCAGCAAGATCCTTCTCCCATATAACCTAGTTCACCAAATACAAGAAATCTCTTAATCAGATCAAGTTGTCTTGCAATTCATATATTTAGAGACTTCAGATAAAAAGATTCTGTAGATGCCACAACAATCAAGGATACTTACCTCAAACCCTGCAAGCTTCAGAGCTTCAAGGCATTGTCTCGTGAGCCTTATGTCCGGAAGACCGTCACCGAGCTCGATTGCTGCCTGTGTCCAAGGAAGTAGATTTTTCATCTCACAAGCACGGAAGAACGAGTGGTGAAAAACTTTAGAAATAGGTATTGAGTTTTCCACGTGTATTATACCTTGATTTTCTGGTGCTCTTGGTTACTGGGGTCAAAAGAATCAGTCATACACCACTCATATGCGGCAAAACACTGGCCAGGCTTTAACACCCTGTAGATCTCTTTGTAGCATCCAAGCTGTTCCACCAATCAAGCAGAGAAAATCGAAGATAAGTCAACAAGCAGATAATGTCAACAATAGTAAACGGCAAAACACACAAGCACTGAGAATTTGGAATCTTAAATGAGTATTTCAAAAGCACATACAGCGTCTGGTGCATGGCAGGTCGCTTCTACTGCATATACTGCGTCAAAGGTGTTGTCAGAAAACGGCATTTTCATGAAGTCAGCCTGCGCCATAGGTAAATATCATCAAGTACTCTGCCATTGGTAATAAGACTAGAAATTTTTGCTACAAAATTGATACAATATCAAAGATTAACAGTCAAACAGAAAGATAGCATAGAAAAAGCGTTAATAAATAGAAAGGGGTTACAGGAAAAATGTGAATTACGAAAATTACCTTCACGAAATTGCAGGTCTTGTCAACTCCAGCAATTCGGTTAAGTTCCTGTCAAATGAACAACTGGTGATTGTAAGTACACATATTCCAAGAAGAAATCCCTTTAAAGTTCGGGAGTATAGAATTGGGACTTTACACTAGGAATCATGTGTTATGCTAAAAACTATAAAACCATGAGTACGAAATGTTTCTAGAAATGTAAGTTGTCATAAAGCCAAGAAATAAAATACATACTTTGCCTCTTGTTATCTGGTATTCGTTGTTGTTCAACCCTGTAACAGAAGTGGAGCTGCGAAGTATCACCATACAAAGTCAATATTTTTATAATCATCAGTTTCAACGAGCCAGGAGAGTACATCAATTTCAGTGTCGACTCCAGAGACCATCTTAGGTCAGAGTGGTTTCAGGAACAGCTTCAGGTCTGAACTGCTGAACGTGATAAACAAATTTAACAGCGTTCTGAATCAGGCTTAGTCTAGATGTTTCAGACAGATTATAGGGATGGTCCAGGGGCAGGCCTTTTAAGCTCGTCTTGCATCTGGGCGTAATGTCTGCCATTTCCAACAGGGTGAGATATGATGACATCCACTCCCAAATAATGCAAGTTAACTGCCCTAACTGAAACAACTTTATTTCCATATTCATTATAAACCATGCAGTAGTGCCGTTCTAATGATTTTGCACACAATGTTCTTTAGGCATAACTGCAGAAATACGTGGAAAGCATTGTTGGCATCAAGAAAATTCTGACTTCCGATAACAAACATATTGTAAAAGTACAATCACATCTTAAAAATGAGGTGAAAGAAACTGTTTTCTGGTACAAGAAGAGTGACAAGTCATGAGTCAGGAAACATTGTTACCTAAATCTAGCAATTTCTCTAAGTGGCCCACCAATTCCACATCCCACGTCCAACACCTATGGTGATAAGCCAAGAAGCAGAGCTTTAACAGTTTGCACCAGATTAAACAATAAAGTTCATAAACTAAAAGCTAAATAAAAGAGTCCAGTGATCTATCCCAATTGCAGAGACAAGCGTATGATGATACTACGGTGGAGCTTGGCACTCTTTCTTTCTACTTTTTTCCTGTTTTTCTTTTTCTTTTTTCCTTATTCTCTATTTTATCAATCAAAAGACAAAGCTAACGAAATCAAACCTTCTGTCCAGGTTTCAAGCCTAGATTTAAGGCAAGAAAGTGCTCATGCCGCTTGATGCTCTCCCTAAGTGACTCCCCTTTCCATCTGGAGATGAAGATCATGCTCGTGTTTAGATCATTTTCAACAGTGATGATTGTAAATAGACCATGTAAATAGACTAAAAATGCATATCCAAAATGGACTTTATTGTTCTTGTTCACGTAAGAACAGCAAAGAATAAATGTTAATAAGTATAATATTAAAGGTAATGCTAACGGCTAACCTGTGTGCAAAATGGAAAGATTCTCCCCAGCCATATTCATAGAAGCTGGTCACAAGATCGTAGTATTTGTTAACCTGAATTCCACATATACAATCAGTTCAGTCAAATAATTAACCAAAACGTAGTAACCAATCACTCCCACAATGTTGGATGCTAGAGCATCCACTAAGATGCTCACAGACCTTAAAGCTTCAAGAGAATCATAATGACTCCAGCTCGGGAACACGCATACAAAATTTGTCATAAATTCCACCTTGCTAACATTCTAAAAGTTGGCATCGTCATTTCAAACCAAAAAAGATATAGTTTCTCTGTAGTGAGCTCTTTCCACAATCTTGGCAAACAATGAGGTGAAGCTTAAACTGTTTGATTTCATATAACAACCAAAAAGTTCTTCTATGTCACAAGAATTAAATTGTAGTCAAAAGCGAATCTTACCCATAGTTTCCCCGCATCTGGACCCTCTTAGAGTACCTGCCTACTCCCCGGGGACAGTGCGCACCTCCAATTTACACAACTGGTAAGTTGGGGAATAAATTTTTAGAGTGGCCCCAAGGGGAGTCGAACACCAGACCTCCAAGTCGAGGGAGAGAGCTTTTAGCAACTGGCTAACTCCCTTGGGGTGATAACCCTTACATAACAAGTTTAAGAAATACTCCAAGGAAAACACACTTAAATTCTTTCTTTGTGGGACTTACAAGAGATTTTCAAAATTTCAGAGAGCTAAGAAAAGAAAGCAAGTGTTCAATTCCCCCTTGCTTTACGCAACTAGTGGATTGCATGTGTCAATAGATATATCATGCCCAATACATGGAAATATATTCGTAAAGTATACATTAGACTCTGAAATGATTTGGTAAAGGTAGGTAATTCTGAAAAGGGTATAATGGTTAGTTAATTTTTTTTAAACCGGTGTAGGTGTGTTGGGGTGCATATTAATGAACTTTTTTTTTGCCTTTCTGTTTTTAGAGATTTTTATGCAAGAAAAAGGGCAGTTCTTGTAAAACAGGGCATGACATCCTACAAAATACTAGTCAAGAACCCCTGCTGGTTTATATATTAGTATAGATAAACTATTAGCTAATATAAAGTAAGCACGCTTGTTCAAGCATAAATGGTCACAACAAGTAAAGCAATCAACAACCATAATGGATTGATCAATTCATTTTGATAATTTACTGAACCATTCATAAGTTTATCCAATTCTTCCGACATTCACTTGCGACGTGTTTCATCAAATAACTCATAAGCGTTGAGACTCCAGCAATGTTTCGAATTAATCGATAAAAATGACCTGATATATTATCTACTCTATTATGTGCTAACTAAGACAAATTACAACCTTGTCACATTTACAAGAAAAACCAATTTGAGGACCTCCTTGAAATCTCTGATCAAAAAAAAAATCCCCTTGAAATTTGATTCCAATGCAATGAAATTTTAATTTCTGGTGTTCATGTTCAGATATAAGACACCAAATACATAAAAAAAGAAAAAAGGAAAGGAAAAAAAAAATTGAAAGATATTTAGCTAAAGGCGAATATTCCACATTTAGGTTCAAGTACAGTTGGCAGACATGGGAAAAAGAAAAAAGGAAAAGAAAATCTCTCACCATGTCTGTGTAGTTTGCTTTCCTTTCTGCTTCTTCTCCTCCGTAACTTACATGATATTTCTCATACCTATATTACATTTACACCAGAACTAAAATCAACTCCAATGCGGAGCGTCATTATAAATAATGATCATAGTGAAATGCTTTTACAATTGAGCAATTAATTTTCTCCATTAAACTAACCTATTCAAGATCTAAATTCTAAGCATCTTAAAAAGCAGAATTATTATCAAGCACAGCAGAAACCAGATCCATTAAAACTAATCAAAAGAGAAAACTTGATTTCACCAAAATGTAACTGAAATCATCTGTTATTATCTAGATTTCTCGGATCTTTTCTCTTGAAGAACCAAAATTTAGATGAGAGACAAATTGATTCAGAAAAATAGAGAAACAGAGGTCCAAATCAAAATCAAAGTTTTGTCGAACAACATACATGCAATTCAATGCTGTAAAAAAGAAAAGCAAACAGGAAAAACAAAAAGAAAAAAAGGAAAGATGAAGAAGAAGTAGAGAATATACGTATCAACAGCTGAAAGGACTTCTTTTTTCTCGATCTTTCCGCCAACACCAGATGCGAGATCCAATGCTCCTGCTTTCGACATCTTTGATTTCTCCTTTCAAATTATACAAAGATCTGTAAAACATTCCAAAATGTAAAATCATGTTAGGAATCCTCCTTTTGAACATTCAAAAATAAAATCTCTTTCTCTCTCTACGCTTCCTCTCTCTAAAAAAAGCAACATAAAATTGTCAAAGAAGATCAATGAAAACCAAATAATTCAAAAAAAAAAAAAGGGATTCGATATGTTCGTCAAATTGAGCAAAACAGGCGCCATTAGAAAATCTAGAGAGAGAAAGAGAGAGAGAGAGAGAGAGAGAGAGAGCTTACATTTCGAGAGCAGAATCTGGGAGCTGTGAGAGAGCTTTTTGAGGAGAGAGAGAAGGGCCTGCGACTGCGAGGAGAACGAATATGAGCTCCTCTTTTGGCTGGTTTAAAATAGACTAGACAGCGAAAACCAACAAGTGGTTTTCTGCTACACATACAAAACAGAAAACTTCGATGTTCAACGCTTTACGGATTGCCAAGTATTGCTTGTGTAATTTTGTGTTAGAGCTATTTTCGCACGATGGGTACGTGTCAGTTTTATACGGACAATGTATGTTGTTTTGCTATTCAAGAAAAGTACTAAATATTTGGGGGGACTGAGAACAAAAACTGGCTCATCCAGCACTTAATGGTGATTTTCCACGTCATAAAATCAACGTTTGCGTGGGTGGACGCTGCTATTTGAACATTGAGATCAAATATTACAATTGTAACATTGGATTGTGGGGCCCACATGATTACACTTTAAAAACTAAAATTTTTTGAGGTTGTTCTCTTTACTATGTTGATTATCCTCACAAAAAATCATAACATTTTAAAACCTCTAACCCCATCAAAAATTGATCGGAAATTGATTGTAAATTAACGGTGATAAATGAACGGTGAAGAAAAGATTCAATTTTTTATGGGGTTAGAGCTCTTAGAATGGGCTGATTTTTTGTGAGTATGATCTGAATAGTGAAGAGAACAAATTCACAAAATTTTAGCTCTTTAAGTGTAACCATTTGGACCCAACAGTCCAATGTTACAATTGTAACATTGGTGTCAATGTTCAAATAGCATCGTCCAGCTCAATTAATCTGTCCATTTAGACAAATTGAGGAGATCCTCAATCCACCATTCATTGTGCAAAATAGTTAATTGGGTGGACCCCACAAATACACAATTAATAATAGATTATGGGTGCCACTGCAATGTCTATTTAGACAGATTGAAGGACTGGTCCCAAAATCATTTATCGAAGGATTACTTACCCAACCTTATTGATCAACACAATTGAAGCCCCACTCTTATGGGAGGAGTTTTCCTCAATGTAGATCATCATTACAGAAAATCAACTCTTTCTAACAATTTTAACTCCTCAAAAGTTTATTGAAAATGCAAATTTCAGCTAGTTTAGTTGGTAAAATTTTTTTTTGTTATTAATAGCACAAACTTAGGTTCAAATCCTGCTTGCATCAAATAAATTAAAAATTGTTGTCGGATGTGCATTGTTCAGAAACGTACGAGTACTAATTGTTGTTGATAGTTGATTATCCGGTGCTTGCAGGTTGGCAATCTCTCTTCCTTTAATCTCCATCAGTTAATGACGTTTTTTCTGCCAGTTGATGGCACTTTCTCACTCACGCTAAATTACTTTGAAGGAATTAAAAATTTTAGACTAACTGATTTATATAATGGTATATAGGATGAGTAGAACCCATACTCGCATGCGATTAGCCCATCATTTATATACGAGCCCTACAAAAACTAGGGCATTGATGAGGTAGAATAATGTGCTTTCATAAAATAGATCATCTAGTGTTGGCAATAATTACGGGAATTCCATATGACAATCCAAGCTGTTAATTACATCTATTGTTTTATGATGGGGTATAATGCTATACTTATAACAAAATTCTATAGAAAAATCTACAGAATTGAAATCTGAACGTAGCGTGTATTCACACATTCTTATGATTTACGTTACGTATCTTCATGATTAGTGTCAAATTTAGTGATTAGTGTCAAAATCTAAAATTATTCTTTTTTGTAGATTACTCTCTGAATTTTTCGATAACCCTAGCACTGGGGGATGGACCCTGACAAGCAGATTTTCACCTCCACGTGTACATCGAGACTCCGCCATTCGTTTTCTCCGTCCGTCTACTGATGCGTTAAATAGGAACATACGACAAAGATACCTTTGTGGGGACCACCGTAGTTCACATGTTATCGACTAAGACAACGTGCACAGCCCAACACTAAACATGAGCACGTGAGGGAACCATTAAAAAAAAAAGGAATAATTGGCGTTTAATGGTGTGTTATTTTGTACACCCCCTTTTCAAGAGGGTGTATTTACCGTCTCTTTTTATTGGTGCAACACAATCAAACTTTATTTATGACCATAACCCATAACCCCCCATACACATAACCCATACCCATAACTTTAATGGTGTGTTATCTCGTTTCACGCTTCTTTTCTCAAAACTCCCCCGTTCCCATAACCCATTTTAAATGAGTTTTAAAAAGAAAGGGTCAGGTTATATAGCCCCTTACAAAAAAACCCGTTTGTGAGGTCTACATAGAATGCATACAGGGGCTAAATTTTAGAGAGAATGATTTACATGATGAGAAAAACATAGTTACCTGAAATCAGCATGTTTTAAAACTTCTAACCTCAAATCCACCCGTTTTAAATCAACGGTCAAAATAAAAATTTAAAATTTACAAATTTTTTAAGGGATTGATTTGAGAGAGTTAGAAGTTTTAGAACGGGCTAATTTTTTAATATGATGAAATACATAGTAAGGAAAAAATTCTCTCCAAAAATCAGCTCCTGGATTTGTTGCATGTGGGTCCCACAAGCGTTGGTGGGGGTGGGGCTATATAACTTGACCCTTAAAAAAAATATAAATTTTAATTGAACCCAACTTTTTCCAATATCCTACAATATTGTTATCTTCTATTTACACCGTTTTATGGATTCCATGTAAAATAATCCAAAGGCTGATATTTTGTGAAGATAATCTTACACTATGTAGATCATCCTCACAATAATTTAAATCGCTCTGAAACTTTGATCCCTATTTAAATTTAATCTAAATTTTAAATCGAATTATTTATTTTAACTATTAGATCTACTCTAGGGGTGTCAATTGGTACCCAAAAATCCGGAACCGAACCGGTACCGGAATCGTTTTTTGCGGTTCNACCGGAATCATTTTTTGCGGTTCTGGGACCTCACTTTATAGATCCGATAAATTTCAGATCCATTTCGGATCTACCCATTTTGGATCCTAAATTTTTCGGATCCATTTCGGATCTACCAAACGGATACCCGCGGGTACCCGGTTCCGTATAAATTCTATAATTTTATAGTTTAATTTACTATTATATAATAAATTTTTAATTTTTTTAACTTTTTTGTAATTAAAAAAAAGAAACCAATGACTATTATTTAATTAATTTTATAATAAATAAATTTTATAATTGAATAGAATACGAAAATACAAAATACAAATAGGTTTTGTGTGAAAAAAATAAAAAAATAATAACTTAAAACGGGTATCGGGTACCCGCGGATCCTAGCGGTACCGAATCCGGAACCACCAATTGAGGTTCCAGAACTGGAACCGAAAGGATCCGAAACCGCTTCATATTAACGGGACCGGATCTGGAACCTTTAGGTTCCGATCCGGAACCGACCCGTTGACACCCCTAGTCTAATGTTCTTGTAGTGCGGGCAAAAATTTTATAATGATGTAATTTGTTGTGAGCATCATTATTATCTAAAAAAATCAACCCTTGGATTATCCTTTTAAGGTTCCATAAACTGATTTAAACAAAAAGTAAAACAAGTGAGATATTAATTAAGAGAAAAGTGGGGAGAAATTAAAATGTCCAATCTTTTTTTGGACCCTCTTTTAAGTGGAAGACTTTTTTTTTTTTAAAGGAAAGAAACAAAGATTTTATTCATACATAACTAAGGAAGCCTACTTACTAGCAAGAGCTTCCTCAATACAAGCAGGTGGTAATCCAGGACTCTAGATGTCATCTACAAAACATGGAAAAGCAAAACTTGCTAACAGGTCAGCAACAGAGTTACAAGACCGACACACAAAAGACACACACTGAGTGTTTGTATTAGTAATAAGAGAACGAGCTTCATCAATCTGATCTTCTAGCCTCTATGAAGGCTTTGTAGATGAGTGATTGACCCAAGAGATAACCTTCCAGGAATCCCCTTCCAACCAACAAGGGTTGTTATCAAAATGCTTTGAAAATTTCAAACCAAGGACTAAAGCACACACCTCAGCAGCCTCAACTGAATCTGTGATGCCTATAATAGTAATACATCCCAAAAATCTTCCCATACAATCTCTAGAAATGGCAGCAGCAACAAACTTTGCCTCTTTAAAGGCAGCATCAACATTGATTTTGATCACACCTCCAGGCGGAGGTTCCCAGTTAAAAAATCTAGAGATGTTGAGGTTAAATTAAGAAGCTCCAGTTCAGACGTTCCCACCTCTAGAAGATTTGATGAGTAATCTTTAAAGCACCTAAGAGCAGTATCATTAATTTTTGAAAAGCACAGATATTCTTTGTCGAAAAATTTCCTATTCCTTGCCTTTTAATAGTTTTAGATTAAACAAGCCCCTAATTTGTACGCGTCTTCATTGTGAGTAACCCATGAACCAATTAACTCTAAAACTGATCCAAAATTATCACATCTAACTCTAAGAGGAGATTGAAACCAAAACTTCGTCACAACTGAAGATTTGAGAAAGAGATGATCTGCATCTACCTCACTTAAACCACAAAGAATGCAAGTAAGATCAAAGCCATAAATATGACGACCAATGTTCATTCTTAAAGGTAATGCATTCGAAAGCAAACGCCAAACAAAGATGTGAATTCTTAGAGATATAAATTTGATGGCCCAAAACTTCTTCCACGAAAAATCATTTGATGAAGATCTAGAAGAAGATGGGGTCTGACCAAATAAAACACTGTAGCTGGACTGAGTTGAAAAAATACCAAGTTTAGTTTTTATCCATATCAGTCTATCTCATTGTGTTTAAGTGGTGGACGTTATGAAAAAGATGGGTGCAACATATTATACATTAGAGGGAACCGGAACCGCTACCAAAGAGTTATGGAAGATATAAGATGGGACAAACTAATGACAAATCACAACAAATTAGTTCTGATCCTAAGATCTCACAAGTTATGGGAGGGGTGTATAACGGCTAAAGGCCCATGTGCATTTATTACCTATCTGTGTGACCATGTAGAAATAGTCGAAGGGCTGAATTCTTACGGTGGTGATATCCTCATCATGTAGATCAAAATTAGGTGGTACATAGTGGAGGTTGGTTTGCCAGATGATACACGTGTAATTTCTCAGGTCACACGTGCTTAGCGCAAGTGAGGAGGCAAAGTGGATTTGTCAGCGCGTGTGGGGGCAGCTCATCTTTAGTAATTGTTTGATGTGGTTAAATACCAATAATAATTTTGATCGTAAGTTTTTTAATGTTTTCTTTTATATTTAATAGGGTAAAATAAATCAGCTATAATTTTCAACATTAAAATTATTTTTGGGGTTACTTCCGTTTTCCAAAATTGTCCTCTTTGCTTTATCTATTTACCAAATGTCTTGTTTTACTATCCCCAAGAAACTCTACACTTAAATGGCTAATATTCACAGAGATTTTTGGTGGGAGAAAATTTGATGACGCTAATGCCATGTTTGAATTGCTGGAATGGAATCACATTCTTCGGAATCACATTCTTGGAATGCTATTCCTAAGAATGGCATTCCCTTATTTATGTTTGGTTCAACCATGAATAGGAATAGGATTCCTACCAGATTCTTATTCTAGTGTTTGGTTCATGTAGGGATATGAATCTAAAAAGGCTAATTTTCTCCTTATACCCCTTCCAAATGTATAAACAAGCATGGAAACAAAAAAATCAATTTATATTTTCGTAACTCATATATACTCGTTGGATGTCTCAAATAGAAGTTCGTCGGTCTTTTTCTCTTCTTTTTCTCTTCTTTTACTTATTTTTCTCTCCTAGAAAGAAGTCACTATTAGAAAAAAAAAAAAAGTTGAGGTGTCTAAACATGGTTTGGGGTTGTATTTGTAAATAGTAAAAAGGATGAAATAGAAATCCTGTGGGGAGAGGTGGGATTGGCATTCCCATTCCTCCAGAATCAATCATGATATTTTTTAAGACAATCTTACCTTTATATATTTTCGATATTTATAAATACAGTCCCAAACCATGTTTAGCCACCTCGACCTCTTTTTTTCTTTTTTTTCCTAATCGTGATTTCTTTCTAAAAGAGAGAAAAATAAGTAAAAGATGAAGAGAATAAGATTGGCGGACTTCTATTTGAGACATTCAACGAATATGAGTTTCAATCTAACTCCATAATTAAAAGGGTAAATATATAAGCCAATGAGTATATATGATTTATGAAAAACAAGCGCTGTGCACATATTTCTCACACTGGTTTTGTATTAAACTATGAATGCAATAAATTACAAAAACAATTACAAAAAAACACCAAAAAATGTAAGTATTCATTGCAGAGAAATGTAAAAATTGAGTAGGTAGTTACTGAGAGATTTTAGGGATATAGAAAATTATGGAAGAGATTTAATTTCTTTGCAAATGTAAGATGGTTATGTTTTGGTGAGAATAAAATTACTAATTTATCCCTTTTTCAGAGGTAAAAGATGACCATTATACCCTTTCAGAGTGAAGTTAAACTTTAACAAAAAATAATTTTTTCAGGGACATCAAAAGGAAAAAGCCCCAAAAAAACCTCATTCTCTTAACTAATAGTATAGATATAAATTGAATTTTTATTTCCATGCTTGTTATGAAAAATATGAATTAATTTTTTGTTTCCATGCTTGTTTTTAATAGTATACATTTGCAAGGGGTATAAGGGAAAAAATAGCCTTTTTTGGATTCTTATTCCTGCATGAACCAAACATTGGAATAGGAATGTGGCAGAATCATATTCCTATTCCTGGTTGAACCAAACATAAAATAAGGAAATATCATTCCCAGGAATAATATTCTAGGAATGTGATTTCCAGGAATGTGATTCCATTCCGGTGATCCAAACATGGCACTAAAAGCTTGGAGCACCCTTTATAAACCATAATCCCATGGTAGTCTTGGTAATCGAGATCCTTATCTTGCTCAACTTGCTCGGATTGGATGGAGACTCATTTAAAACCCAAACTCCCTATGAGTCGCAATCCTTAAAGCTAAATATTTTCCAAAACTCAAACCCTCTCTCTAATTATATTGCTAAAATAAACTCGTGGATATGATCTTGTATTAAGAAAGGCCTGGTGCGTGTACTACGTACGGGCAGTTGTAAAAAATTATGTTAATAAATATGAATTGATTAGTACAATTTGTAATATTGATATATTAATTATTATTAGGAAGAATTACAATATCTATTGGATTGTATTAAAAGGATTGTTAGTGTCGGCGTACAGTTATTATATTAATAATTATTCTTTATTATTAATATGGTTAAGGAGGGTTATAAGAAATTATTAGACATAAATTTGAATGGAGAGATTATTGGACATGAACTTAAATGAGATATCAAATATGGTATTAGTAAGACTTTATTATATTTTAAATTACTTCTCGTGAGTAGGCTTTTGTGTTTATTATTTATTAATTAAAATTGATATAAAAGTCCAGGATGCTTCTATTTGGAGTTTTAAACTAAATTTTTTTTTTCAGAAAATGATTATACAATAATTGAAAAACAAAACTAAGCGTCAATTTTTTTAACATAATTTTGCTCAAAAACCCCATTTTTGAATACTAAATACCAAAAAACCCACAAACATTTACAAATATCCAAAAGCCCAATTTTATTTATTGTATTTACCGTTTTCTCTTTAATTTTTATCTAAATATCTATTTACCCAACTTTGACTAAACATGTGGATTTTTTTATTTTTATAATCACTGATTTACNTTTTTCAAAAACTAATTTAATTTAGAGAAATTAGTGGTAGGTGGTTTGTAATAATTTTAGAATTTTTAGGGTGAATGGATAAGTTTCCTAAAATAAAATTCATTTAACAATTGGTTAATTTCGTCTTGAAAAGGGTAAAAATGTCTAAGAAAAGTTCTGCATGTGTAATAAGATATTTTGGAGTTTTTAGCTATTATTAAATGTTTGTGGAGTTTTTGGACAAAAATATTCTAGTTTTGGAGGTTTTGGCCAAATCCCATTTTTTTAAATGTTGAATTTCTTTTTATTCCATTTCATACATTATGTTATTCAAATTAATTCAATGAATGTCAGAAAGTCAAGTTAATTAATTTTTCATTTCTATTATAAAATAAGGTTAATGCAATTTCAATTCTCTTTTGTCAAATTATTAATATAATATCAATTCTCCTTTCCTCCATCCGATAAATCGATTCGTAGTAGCTAGAAATCGACTCATCAAATCTCTAACTGTTTGGTTCATATCAGAATTTTAATAATTAGTATCTATTTAGCTTAAGTAACTAATCAAATTATCTTATAAATATTTTTACATAGAGAAATATCAGAAGAAACTAAGAGAGAATATTAATCAAATTGTTCATAATGCAAATTTTGTTTGATTAAATAAGATAAAGATATATATATATGTATATAAATATATAAAGAGAGAGAGAAATAAGAGTACTATTAACTTATTCATTCTTTAATTTTTAATTGACTAACCAAGACTTGTAAACATACTTAATGGGAGACAGTATACATATCAAATTGTTCATTCTTCAAAATTGATTCTATAAAAAAATCTTAAATAAAATTGGTTTGATTGATCAAGTCATACAATTACATGCTCTTTCAGATAGAAAGAGAAAAGAATAAAGAATAGAGAGATAGAGTAATATCCGCTCTTGAATTATCTGTAATATAAAAAATATAAAGACAAATACAAATCAAATATGGAGTAAAAGATTCTACTTAAAAATATAGTTATAGAGAACCATTTGGATCTGGTAAAAGAAGAGAATAATCTAGCTTTATTTTGATAGGGTAGATGAAGCTTAAATTTTCTTCAAGGATGTTGCAATAGAGATTGTCATGCAACGGTCGCTGATTCCGATCTCCACTTATCACAATGTTAACTAAATTAGATGATGGAAAAACGAAAAAAAATAAAAAATACAAAATGACTTTTTTAGAACTATGATTACCTTGTGTTGTGGAGATTTGCACAATCGAAAAAAGGAAAGTGACTGTACATATGAGTAAGGAGAATCGAGAGGTATTTATATAGGAAGAGATAATTGTAGGAGAGGAAAATATTTAGTAATTAAGGAAAAGATTGTAACATAGTGAATAATTAAGGAAATAATTAAATTACTATTTATAAAAAGTTTATAACCAAAATCAATGTTATTAGATTCTTACCGATAACATATCCTACCTTCAAGAACAAATCCTACCTCCTATAGGTGTTGATAATATTCCTACCCATACCTCTTTACAATGGAACCTTGAACGATATCTCAATTATTTCTTATTGACCTTCAAAAAAGATCCTTCAAATACCCCTCTCTCTCTCTCCCCTATTCCTACCGATAACATTAAATGGGCTCCTAGTAAGAGTGCTGAAGAAGGAGAAAGTCTTGCTGCCTTGGAGGTAATAAGATGTGCTAAGTAGATGCAGATCCAGAACGTCATATTTGAAGGCGAGGCCCGCCAGGCCTTTATCATGTCTCTTTCTTCCAGGATTGCTGACTTACTAGGATGGAGGGCTCTAGCTCATCTCTCCGACATTGAGCCTCTCACCTCTTCATTTACTGCTTTCACTTTTACTTTCGTGTATCGATCAGCTAAGAGCATCTCCAATGCAATGTGGATGTGGTAAAATAAGACTGCCACATAGAAAAAATACACATTTCTAAAAAAAAAACTCCTCAAATATTAATGTGAAGACACACTTTTAAACTGAGTTGGCAGTGAAATGGAATACTATTGGTGGAATAGATGTGAAAAACGAGGACATTGTGAAGTTGAATTTCTAGAATTTGAAAGAATTAGACATTCAACTTCACAATGTCCTCGTTTTTCACACTAGTGTCTTTCCATTCCACCAATAGTATTCCATTTCATTGCCAACTCAACTTAAAATTGTATGTTCACATTACCATTTGAAGAGTTTTTTATAGAAAGATGTGTATTTTTCCTATGTGGCAGTCTTATTTTACCACATCCACATTGCATTGGAGATGCTCTAATGCGGTTGCCCATGCATCACTTGCTAAATTATCCCTACTCATTGTCAATTAGTTTTGAGTTGGATGCTCACAAACTTAATATGGTATCAAAGCGCAGGCCCACACGTGATAGACCCAATGGCCACACGTACTTCACGCCATCAAAAAAAGGTTCCACGTATTAGGCTCAAAAGAAAGTCACACGTATGTGACGGGGCGTATTGAGAATAGTCTCACATGAGATATGAGAGCCTAGTAAACCCAATATATAATGATCCTAGGCCACTCCACTCATTGCCTATTTGTTTTGAGTTAGATGTCTACAAACTTAATGATGAGATCTTAAAAAAAACCCAATAATAAAGTACAAAAGTATTTATTTGTCAAATTTTTTGTACAAGTAGCATTAGTAAGTACCCAAAATCAGGTACTGAAATTGGGTAGACGTAGTAGCATTACTCTAAGCGAAAATGTTAATGAAGTGCTTCTGCTTCTAAAAAAAAGCAAAAGTGCTTTTGAGAAGTAAAAAATAAGGAGAAGTTAGTATGGTAAACTATTGACTTATAAGTCTAAAAAAATGATGAGTTATTAGTTGTTACACGATACTCGAGGAGAAGTAACTTCTAAAAAGTAGAAAAGCAAAAAAAAAATTACTCCAAAAAGAAACAATTGTTTTGCTTCTAGAAGTCACTTTGAAAAAACGTTACCATACAAACTTTTTTGCTTTTTGACTTATATTTCTTAAGTGGCTGCCAAATGGGCTCAAACAAAAACTGAAAATTTGAGTTCAGGCTTACTTACATCTCAAAGACAGCAGGGTGAAATGAGAGAGCTTTTGTTTTGGTTTATATTTTCCTTAAGTGAGGAAAATTCAATACCAAGGGGCAACTGTTGTGTCTGGGAGAGATGACCCATCAGGTGCCTTCTTCTTCTTCTCTAACTGCTCAAGAAGTCAATGAGCTTCTCTGATTTCATCGCGTGGAAGAGGTACATGGCTTTCCAATGCATCAATAGCTGCCTGCTGAGATTCCATTGCAAAATCATAGTCTCCAACAGCACCATAAGCTTTAGAAAGGTTCTCAGTTGCATGGATTGAATCTGTATGATATGGGTCTATTAGCGACGAGAGTTTTATGATGTCCTTTGCCAATGCAAAAAACATCGCAGCTGTCTGAGGCCTATCTAGCTATCTAGCTCCATTTATGCTTTCCCCAAATTATTGTAGATGTAATTCACGACGAAATGCGTAGACCCAAAGCTCATCTTCAACCTCGGCTGTACTCTTTCCAAGTATGGCATTCCTTGTTGCACCCTAGAACTATATAAAAGCAACCGACCTAACCTCGCAGAAACAATCCCTTGATGAGCAGAATGCTGCTCTTGATCTTGTGGAAACTTCAACTTCTCAAGTATGGCCAATGATCTCTTCAACTGAAATGTAGCGGCTTCAAAATTATCCATTGTTTCATACACCGTCGCCATCTCTGAATGAGCTTCTGCAACTTCTACTGGAAATTCTGATTCTAACTATAGGAATTTTTATGTTAGTAAGTTGAATGTTAACTGACCGACCAAAAAAAAGATGAATGTTAACTGCATGAAGAACAGCTTCAAATGCATCTACATCATACTTTGTAATTGGCTGTGATTTTGACATGATCAATATCATTTTGACTTTGTTTAAATACCCAAACTCTTTAGGGCATGTCAAGCAGAACCTATCAAATTTTAAGTCATGACTACTGTTAAAGAATCAAAAGACGACTCTTTATAGGCTCTTTCAAATATGTTCAAAGCTCTAGGAGCACATTATAAGATTTTTTTCATGGTTGTCACCTTTATGTTGCAGCTTTAGACCTATTTTCAAACATGCCAGACCAAGCTTCTTATGGTTATGGTCGGTCATGAAAGGTGATCTTGTTTTATACAACTGATGAATACAGAGTTCTTCTCATGGTGGAAGGAACTCCTAGGGCCGTTGAATCATGTCCATGCAAGTCCTGTGAGTCGGCTTAATTACCCAACAGCTATACCTTCATTTTGCACTGGGCTTCAGTCAGGCTCACTAGGTTGGGCTTTGGTCCAAGAGCATCGAACTGCACCGCGTTTCAAAACCCTAGACCACACTAGGAAGATCATCCGTGGACATCATCAGCCTAGGGGTACCAATAAAAAATCAGAACTAATAAGTTGATACCCTACATAAAATTCTCCATATAAATCGTAAACATCACTTTCACATATCAAACTTCATAAATAC
Organism: Macleaya cordata; assembly: GCA_002174775.1. NCBI lineage: Eukaryota > Viridiplantae > Streptophyta > Magnoliopsida > Ranunculales > Papaveraceae > Macleaya > Macleaya cordata. Next base: position 287,524 of record MVGT01000187.1, on the reverse strand, counting down.
AACATAAAACATAAATGTGGAAATGCTTGTGCCACTCACCAGTGATGATAAAGATAATTCTCATTATAGAAAACAGTACTTGTAAGATAGTTCAGACACCTAACTAGAAAAAAAAGCCCGCATAGCAAGCAACGGTCAAATTTACAAATGCTGGATCAAATGGCCGTTGCAAAAAACTGAAGATTTTCAAACTGAATTCCTCTCGACACATTATATAGGTTTCTAATAATGATACATTTTAAACAACTCTAATGCAGTCGCAGAGGTGAAACCTTAACCTGATCTAAAATAGGACCACAAAGAGATCCAAAATCATCAACACTTGTGTGATAGAATGAACTGTAGAATGTAATTCTTGTCCTGGCTTCAATGGCCTTGAAGTCGAAAGTAAAAGTCTTGAATTCACCCTTTCCAGTAGAGTTGAACGGAGCTTTAAATGTGTCTTTCGCAGCAAATGCTTCAACCACCATGGATCCATGACACCCATTCTTTGCATCTCCAATCGTGAATTCAAGTTTGTAGAGTTTGTTTGGAATTGTTCTTAGAACTTGAGCTATGGCGCTTTCCCTCCCGGCAACCAACTCAACTGCAGCAAATCCAAATGGTACTCCAAAGTGTTGTGAATCTATGAACTTGACAGCTTTTAGTGATTCAATGATCCAACCGGGTAGAGGAGATGTAGCATCTTCTTGTTTGGGAGGAAGGAGAACACCATTAGTGGAGTTCTTGAATCGATGAGGACCCTCCTCGAAACCGCCATTCTTGACCAAGCTACCTGCATAAATTAGTTTTAACTATTTGTCAAATCCAGAGATTACATGGATCTTGAGAAGCATAACCAAAACCCAAATCAAATTACAGAGTTTAAGTCAGACCAAAACATATGAACAATTAGATACTAGAGGTGTTTGACAATAGAATCATTCTACTGTCAAAATGTTTAATGTCATAATAGAATTTCGACTATGTTATTTTACAATGTGAGCTCATGGTAATTGATATGTTTAGAGAATCAAACTTTTGTTGCTCAACTCCCACTCAAGAAAACAGTGTGGCTAGACGAGGTTGTTCTTCTCCTAGTTGAGAAGAAAATGTGGCAAAATTGCATTCTCCCTAATTTGATCATTTTGGGAAATCAGTCTACAAATGTAATGCCCTGTTCATGTATGTGATCCAGTTAGTTTTAGGAACTCGTTGCGAAAATCATAAATATCTAATAGAAAGAATTGTTCATTAACAGCAGTCATCCAATCAAAACCAAATCAATAAGCATAAACACCATAACTTCTTATAAATATAGATGCTAGGCAGGTCAAGGTTTAAAATCTCTTGTTGATCTAATGTTGTTGAAAAATGAAAACAATCCCAAAAATAAACAAGAGCAGCAGTTTTATAGGAGCATAATGTATAGTTAATGATTTATATACCTCTTGGGGGCATGGGAGGGAAGAGCTCTTTAATGGCAACTGCATCCAAAAGAGGACCACAAGCAGGATCCTCTTGAACACCTGGATTATGGAATATCACCTTCGCAAAGTTAGAAGTAGCCCTAAAACCCCAAGCATAAGTATCACCACCATTGCTGCTGTAAAGTGTCTGAAGAGGTAAGTCTCCTTGGGCAGGAGGAACTACTACTCTTAAAACTTCATCTTGAGCACAAGTTCTTGAAGCACCGAATGTAAGGGCGTATAGAGACCCTTTTTTAACTGGAACTGTTTGGGAGATTGAGGCTTCATTGCCGAGTCTTACGGCGTGAACACCGTGTGCTACGGGGAAATACATTCCGCCGGGTTGAGGTCCACCATGGATGTACTCAACTGTGCCATTGATTTCCCATTTGGGCAGTGAGAACTTCCCTTTGATGACTGATTTCTTAAGGTTTGTTGCGTTGGGACTTTCTTCAAAGTTTCCATTTGGGAGAAATCCTGAAGAAATTGGAAGAATAACAAATGCGAAGATGAATTTAATAGAGAGAAAGGACTAAGGAGTTAAGAGAAGCAAAAGATCAAAGTAATAAACTTTGAAATTCATCAAATCTAAACAACTTCAACCCATAAACCTCTAAAATGAAAAGAGGAGATGAATGAAACCCATTACAGTAAACTACATGAGAATGCAAAGCAGAAAATACCCAACTAATGAAAATAGATTTATAGCACCAAAAAACAACATATGAAGAGGAAGTAACCATAAAAAAAGAGTAGAAGTTGAAGAAAAAGAAAGCAAAAGACTCAGATTTAACAGAACCAAAATGCATTTCACCAAAATGTTGAAAAGAAAAAAGTAGAGAACCAGAATGAAAAGAAGAAAATATGGAAAAAGAAACAGATTACAATAGCAAACCCAGCACCAAAATGTACCAAAAAAAAGATAAAAAAGAAGAAACCTACTAGTCCAAAACAGATCAAAACACCAAAGTAAAACTAAAAGGGGTATATTTACACCAAAAATTAAAATAAAAGCAGTTCATCACAAATTTCAACACCAAAAACAGTATAGCAAGAAGGAAGAAATAAAACCCAACTAATTAAAACAGATTAGAGTACAAAAAATAGGACCAAAATGCAACAAAGCAAATGGAAAAAGAAAACAGATCTCCAAAGTCAACATTATGGATTAGAACACCTAAATGTAAAGAAAAGGAGAGAGAGAGAGAGAGAGAGAGAGAGAGAGAGAGAGAGAGAGAGAGCTCATGTCATGAACCCACATTTTTTTGCAGACCAAGAACACTGTAAAGTAGGAGAAACAAAAAAAAATGTAGGAAGAGCAAGAACAGAGTTTTAAGTAATTATTACCATCAAGAAACTGAGCTGCAAATGCTGGAGCAGTGAAGGGTGAGGAGACAGCAAGCAAGAGAAGAAGTACTATCATTCCCATTTCTCTCTCTCACAACAACAAAAAAAAAAAAGTGAGGTTACAGTTTACAGAAAGTGGGTTTTGAGATGGGAGTAAGAGACCTCAGAGCTTGCATTTATACTGCACAAAAGTGATGGAGCTGGGGACCGTGGGGGAAGGTATGAACAAACGGTGCAGATCCTGTGCTCCAGGAGTTGCGTAGCTATTCACCTCCTCATCTCCTTTTGCGCCACGTGTATACTCCAATAAATCCACTGATCCATGATGGGGCCTAGACATGGCGAGTCAGGATTAGCTAGGTCTACAGTACACGAGTTAACAGGTGAAGATTATTATACTCTAATCCTCCGTAGTTTAAGGATAATGCTAACAGCAGAACCTTACAGAAAAACTTACAGAATGAAAATCTGATGGTAGTGTGTATTCACACATTTTCATAATTTAGTTATAAGTTTTTTAGTAACACTATCGTTTATGTAATTGATCAATTTTTTCAAATTCTAATTCTAACTAGTTAAATTCTAATCCTGGCATAGCATGGCTGATGGGTGACGGATTAGAAATGTTTAACCTGAATAAAATAGGTGAATTAAAATAAGATAATGATAGGATTCAAACGAGTCAGGCCTGGGAATTAGGGTCAGCTTTTGTCAGGTCTAATTGGGCCTACTTCCTCAAAACAAACTTGCCAAAATTAGCAAATCGTTAGCCAATATGGACATTTTCTAGCTATTGATCTCAGCATTTTCTGATCTAAAATAGGAAAAGATTTGAATCATGTAGGTAAATCCAATGGCTAAAAGTCCACAATCTGCATTCATTTGGAGAAGCAATGAGTAATCGAAGAGGGCAAATCTTGTATTCCAGGAATTGGGTAATTAACATAACCGACCCACATGCTTTTGCCATGTATCACTTTAAATTTGAATACACCGGCCAATCAATGTTTGACTTCACCATCCTAATTTTTTTTTTTTAAAGATCTACAAACAAGAGAATCTGCATGTTGTTGGATTCGAGGAATTCTTTTTCTTTATTTTGAACAGGAACTCATTATTTCTGTCTCTGATCAATCCTACCATAACAAAAAGAAATAAAAATGGTCATGTCCTTGGCAATCCTCTTATAATTTGGAGGTTTTGTGTTCTTTTGTTATGGTATTACCATTGAATAAGACCCATATAATTTAATATGTATATTTACGTAAATACTTCTAAATAAATGTTGTTGCATCTGTTAGTGGTGCCCTTCTTTGCACTCGTTGGTGGTGCCTTCTGTTGTGTCTATCCGTTGATGACGACCTTTATTGAAGATGATGTTTAAGACAGTTTATGTGCTTCTCACACGCCTCTTGTAATGTATCCAAGCCTTATTGTAACTTGGGCATTAGTCCCTCGTCAAAAAAAAAACAGAAAGAAAAATAAATGATCCAAATCGATGAAAATTACTCAAATCAATTTTTGGTGTGTAGATCCATTAAATGTTTAGAAGAGGGTAAAGAGTACTTTCACATCCTTTTAGGTCTGTGAGGCTCACATGATGAAAATGATAAATTCTAAAGAAATTAATTTTGGGTGAAGACGTTCTCATTTCGTGATATCCGGGGAAGATGTCCATTCTAAAACTTATTGCGTCATCGTCTGGTAATTGAAAATTAATAGTGTATTGATAAAAAATAATAATAATAATAATAATAATAATAATAATAATAATAGTGATTGAGCCATCTAGTTATTGTTGATTTACATTCACCGGATGATCGAATAAGAAGTCTTATAGTAGACTGGTTTCGGTGAAGGTTATCTATATATAACGAGGATAATATTCTTACTCGAAACAGCCTTTAAATCATCTCTATATAGATCTTACAAAACAAAAGCAATAGCAATGTATGATTCTGCCTGGAAGAAGATCAGTCACAAGTTCTAAATTTTATTTTTAATTTTTTATGGAAAGTTCTAAATTTAAATCTTAAACCTTTTTTTTTTATTTTTTTGTCTGAAAGGTGTAGGAGACCTAGTGCTATCAAAAATTCGAATCTGAAACAGAGAAATAAAAACTTACAATCCAGCTTATTAGTAATTGTCTTAATATAATACAGGTTGACTTAGTATTATCATTAGAATTTGAAATGTATTAGGAACCTTGTTAGCGATTTCCCCATTGGTTCACATTTAAGACACTTGTATTTTTCAAGCTACAAAAAGCAGTGAATTATATAGATACATCGTATTGTCAAAGTATGAATGTATTTAAAGTATAGAAAATATCAAATGACCCCAATAAATATTTAAAATTTTGTCGTAGACCATACCATACATCTTTTTTAATTGGACCATACCATACAATAAATTTAGACCTAGCAACACGTTAGGGTTAGGGTCAACTTTATGTGGGTTGGCGAGTTGATGAATTAAAATTAGTTAACTTTAATCCTAACTCGTTTACTAAATGGGTCAGTTTTCAAATCCTAACATTAAGCGAGTTGACCCTAACTAAAACTTAAAAATTATAAAAATTATTAATTAACGTTTTATGCTTAAAAATCACTAATTAAAAATAAAAATTTAAAATTTAAGACATAAAAAGATTAAAGTTACTAACTAAAATTTAAAAGTTATTTACTAAAATCTTAAATTAAATTATAATTTTTTAAGAAAATATATAATTCACGAGTTGGCAGGTGACTGGTGGGTTAGGCAAATTGACCCGTTTAACCAGGGGTCGGTAAAAAATTCAACTCTAACTTTACCCCGTTTTGTTGGCAATTCGGGTTAGGGTCGGGTTGTTGTCAGGTCATCTTTTACCAAGTAGTCGATTTCAGCATGTATTAAGCAGCTCCAAATGATGGAATGATATATTGGAGTTGGTTCGGATTCCAGCTGAGTTTAACTTAGTCATGCAAAGTTTGGGTCTGTGAGCTGATCATGTGAGATCGATTGGGTCAAAGTGAAACACTAAAGCAAGTCCTATGGAAATCTGAAAATTAGGTTGTTTCAACTTCAAAAAATAGGTTTAGAGATGGGCAAACATTAAGGGTTGGACCCCAAAAAATGGGGCAGTGATAGTAAATGATATGGGCGGCATAAACTGTTAAGGGCTAGTTTATATGTCCCCCATAATTTAAAAATAAATAAAAGGAAAATAGAGTTTCTCTATCTCCCTATTTTTTCTGTTTCCACTTTTTCTTTATATCTCTTCTAAATCTAGTTTTTTTTTTTTAAATGCTTTTAAATCAAGTTTTTTTTATTAAAAAAATATTCAAAGTTTCGGGGTTTTTGTTTCTTTTAATATTCAAAAGGTCTTGGCGACAAAAACTCTATTGCTTTGGACACTTTCTGTCGCCCAATGTAGATTTTGCCGATCCCTCTTTCTTCTATTTCTATTCTTACATTTGGGACTGAAACAAGAATTTTGAAATATATCATACATATCAAAACTTGACTTAACAACCAAACTTCTAGAAAGTAGAGATTTAAGGTTCATATCGGGTTGACTCCCTTAATACTGCATGTTTGACCAAAGATTCAAAAGGCTCTCATAGAGCATGGGATGTTTTCTAATTAGGCACTTTGGTTCTTTCACCCCGCTTTGATTACTTTTAGGATCAAACTACATCACTATAATAATACCAACGATTTCTTTTATGATATTAAGCCGATCCACACTAACTAGGCCGAGTAAGCTCAGTATGACACAGAAAGGGGAACGTGGTGTTGTGTAACGACTAACTAACCTACGCCATGGAATTGAGTGACGTGGTAGCTCTAGGAAGACTTGAAAGAAAGAACAAGAAGACCAGAAATCACGTTGAAAAATTAAAAGATCCCCACGAGGTGTGATCAGAAATTTTGTCCATTTGTCTCAGTTTTTTCAAACAGAAACCTGAGCTTTTTTCCTCCCATGCATTTATTTTAAAAATCCTCCTCGTGTGTGGGTTCCACACGCTAGTAGTGTCAATTAATAGCTTAAATTCTCCTTTAATTGGTGGTAGAGTACTAGTTAGTAGCCGTGATTTACTCTTTTTTGGATTTTCTTTTGAGCTAATCAAAACCCTAGAAACAAAATGATTTCTGTTTTTTCTTCTAATGCCTTTGAATAAGACGAGTCTTTGTTTTTCATATTCGGTTTGTTCTATACGGATTTGTTTCAAATAAACAATACGAATTACAATGATTAATAGTTAATTTTTATCAACATGAATAATAAATATATGATAGAGATTATCGCCACAAAAAATTAACTCTGAATTATCTCTGTGCAAGTATCAATAGTAGATGTCAGTGAAGTGTAAAAATAAGATGATAAAAATGTGTAACATGTAAAAGACTGATGGGAAGGAACATAAAAAAACAAGGGGGAGAAATCTCCGTCCACCTAAAAAATTGCTCTCTCTCTCTGTTTCACTCTCCGCTCGCTCTGCTACTCTGCTCTCTCTTTCTATAATGATACACTTTTAATTTGTGTGCTTCGCAAGGACTAGACTACATCTATCTTAGTGTGCCTTGCATAAAGATCAGATATTTCTCTCTCAACTTGTTACACGTTATGTCCACATTATTTATACACTGCTTTATACCTGTCTGTAGAACTTATGTAAGAGCATCTTCAATGTAATCGTGAATGTGGCGAAAGGTGGATGTCACGTTTAAAATAAAAATTAAACATTTTATCTTAAAAATAATTCTCTAATGCTAATGTGAAGATAAACTTAGAAGATAGCTAGTTTGACTAGACATTAGAGCATTGAAGAAGGTTTTCTAAAACAAATGTCTCTTTATCTTACAACGGTGCTTTTTGGACGGACCACTTTATAAAAGTGGTGCCCAATGCTTATGTGGCAAGGTGGGTTCCACTGCCATGTGGGTTAGAAACTCCTTCAAAATACTTTTGGGAGGGAAAAAACAGTGAGTCCTACCTGGCCACATAAATATCGGGCACCATTTTTATAAAATGGTCAGTCTAAAAAGTATTATTGTTTATCAAATGTGTCACTCAATTTTTATCGTATTCACATTAGTATTAGTATTGGAGATGCTCCAAGTAAACAACAATCCAAGCTAGGGCTGCACATGGTGCGATTTTAAATCCGGTCTGAAACGAAAAAAATACCGACAAACCATAAAACCAAAAAACTTAAAACTCGAAAAATCGCAAAAACTGATATTTATGGTATGGTTTTGGTTTTATGTTTTCAAAAAATCAAAAAAACCAAAACTGTACCAAAAACATCGAACCGAAAGAGCAAACTAAAAATCCAGAAAAACCATGCACATGTACCTATATATTATACACATGCATTATTATGTATAAATATACATGCTAACTTATGAAAATATGAATTAAGGAGCCTGACTCTTAATATAATCACAATTTCATAAGTCAATGTATCTATGTCAATTTGTATCCTATATGAGGCAATACATATGTGTGATGCGTGTTCTTAAATTTATACATATTTATTAATTAATTAATAATATATTTATTATTTTGTATAATTATTATTTTTATTGTAAAAAATTCAATTGTGGACATACCATGATTAAAATTGCCACTATGTTGCTATGGAAAATATATTGGGATCCATATAGAGATATCTAAGATATGAAGATGAACTCTTCACAGACTTCACCATGTATCTTCATAAAAAAAATAAAAATAAATCATATTCGGGGACGAGCTATCTTGCATGTTGTTGGGGAGTGTGCCCCATAAAAAAAAATTTAAACTCCAACATCTAATACCTATGAGGAAATTGAGTGGCCCATCAATTATTAGGATTTTAGTATATTGTGCCTTAGTTTTTTGTAAAATTAGAATTTGACCAACTCATTTCTTAACACTACTCCATAAGTTTTTAGGCATACCAAAGAAATTTGTTAAGCTTTGTGGTGTTTTCCTTAAAAAAAATTTATGACTTCGTCCCTAATCATATCGTATTAAAATTTTTAACCATATCAAAATTTAATTTAAAAGTAATAATTAAAATGAATGGCCTATAAATTATCTTATAACTATTTTTGATTGATATGATTTTTGGTAAGGATGAACTTCTCATATTAAATTTAATAATTTTCACAAAAAAAGTGAGAGAATTAATAATTACTTAAGATGGTTGAACACTTGGACATTTTTTTTATATTTTAAATTTAAATAAATATTTAGTTATTATCAGTTTTTTATTTTTTAAGTTTGAACGGACTTTAATTTTTTATAATGCAAGTGCTCTAATTATGTCATGTTTTAGTTTAAGTTTAAATGATCTAGTTAAACTTTAGTTAAAAATTTTGATTGATAAATGTCATATGTTATTTTTTTAATCTAGTTAAACTTTAGTTTTGAATGATTTGCCCGTTAAAAATATCGAAAACCCCTAAAAAAATCTGAAATTTGAAAAAAAACTAGAAAACCTAAAAAATCTAAAAAACCAATGGTATGGTTTTGGTTTTAAAAAAAATCATCATGGTTTGGTATGGTTTTGGTCCTCCTAAATTAATAGTTTGAATATGGATTTGACAAAAAACTCAACCACACCGAACCGTGTGCAGTCCTTATCCAAGCTTACAAAATATTTCTAATACATAATCATACGTAGCACGTGTGATGCACGAAAGGAAACCTCGTATTAATAACACAATATTGGGTTAAAATCCCTTTTTTAGGGGCGGTTTGACGGAGAGAACGGGTTTCTTTTGAGTTGTAAGCACCGTCTTTCCTTTTTTGCGTTTTGTAAAGTAGATCCTTAGTTTGTTTTTTTTTAAATGACAAATTTTGCATACCTAAACTACCCCTCTTTTAGTTTTAAGTATGTGTAATGCAAATTATAATTTGCATAGGCTTTTTTTTTTTTTTTTGTAACTGAGTTATACAAACAGATTGAGTACATAAAAACCTATACAAATTATAATTTGCATATTTGAAAACAATGCAAATTATAATTTGCATATGCAATTTTTTTTTGGTAACTCGGTTATGTAAACAGATTACATACATAAAAACCTGCGCAAATTATAATTTGCATACTTAAAAACAATGTAAACAAATTGCATAAGAAAAAAGTCGAAAAACTATTTTTTAAACAATGCAAATTATTATTTACATAGTAAAAAACAATGCAAATTATAATTTGCATAGGGGTTTTAAAACACTTTTGAGCATCTGCACTTTTCAAAACCTCTATGCAAACAAATTGCATAAGAAAAAAGCTGAAAAACTGCTTTTTAAACAATGCAAATTATAATTTGCATAGTAAAAAATAATGCAAGTTATAATTTGCATACAATTATTTAAGTTTTTAACTTGTTAAATGAATTTTTTTTGAATTTGGTATTCATGTCTGATCTTGTGTTTAAAGATCTTGAAAATGCTTTACAACGGTATAAATTTTGTTCAAATCCGATTTATATTTTAAAAGTTATAGCCATTTTTATATTAAAATTCATTAATTGGGTTTTGCTAACGTGCACCGTCGTTATTCAGCAGATGATTTTTTCGTCTTTTTGCATCGTGCTAACATGTGCCGAAGACTGTCCGTGCAAAAAAAAAAGACTGTCCTCCACGTCATTTTTTTTCCCATATAAGGGCTTCCTACTCATTTTCCATAATAATAATGAGTACGTGCACGTATTCTAAAATTTTGGTAATCGTATTAAGCAGAGGTGGCACACATAAAGTGGGTCCAACCATGACGTGTGCCACGTTAGCATATTTAAATATCCAAACACTTTATCCATCTATAATAATTCTATACCAGGATTCGGAACCCATAGATGAATGCGACATCTCGTTCACATAATGTGGTGGGGTTCCAATTCGGACGTGCGCCATGTGCGCCGGTCTCGAAATCAGAAAATCTATCGATCTTCTGGGCCTCCTCTCTCTCTCTACTAAAACTGAAAAAGTAAAGCTTTTTTGTCGACTAGTAAATGTGTCCAACACCGTTTTTTTCTTTTTTTTTTTTCATACTCAGATGATCTCTCTACCGATCATCCTCATTCCTCGCACACAATTTTATTATGGCCGCGGGGAATTAGCTGAATCGCCACATATGCATAACCAGCAAGCGATTTTAGGACGCTGCTACGTGAACATTGAAACCAATGTTATAATTGTAATATTAGACTATGTAGCCATACATTTACGCTTCAAAAGTTAAAATTTTGTGAGGTTGTTCTTTTTCACTATGTATATCATTTTCATAAAAAATCAGCATATTCTTAAATTTCTGACCCTATAAAAAATTGACTCTTTACCTCACCGTTCATTTCTCACCGTTAATTTTTAATCAATTTCCAATCAATTTTTGATGAGGTTAGAAGTTTTAGAATGGACTGATTTTTTGTGAGAATGATGTGCATTGAGAAAAGAACAACCTCACAAAACCTCAGCTCTTGTAGTGTAACCATGTTGGCCCCACAATTAATGTTACAATTATAACATTTGATCTCAATGTTCAAATAACAGCGTCCAACGATTTTATATTGTCATCAACCTAAAGCTAGTAATACAAATTTGAGTTATGTGGATTAGTAAAAAATTATCTAAAAATATCAATGGCCTTTTATTATTCTAATATTTTTACTAATAAATTTTTTTTTTTGATTTATTGTATTTTCTTGTTTTTGTTATCGGTGACGGGCAAAGAGAAGATACCATGAGCTGCGTACAAAAAGGAGAAAAAAGCTAGCATTTATCGACGATTAGGAGTATTCGAACTCTCTTAAGTTATGCACGTGTTCTAACATATTTTTCTATGCAAGTGAATTTTAAATTCATGTCTATGCTATCATCAACAATAGATTTTACCAGCCAAACTAACTGATACTTACGATTTAATATTAAAATGGACAATTATACAAACTAAATATTAATCTCAATCAATTTTGATTAAAGTTAAAATTTTAGAATAGTAAGAATGATCTTTTATTGTGAAGCGATCATCCTGACAGATAATTAAGCCTCCAATTATTTTTATGTGAGTCCCATTGAAAAATGTAAACGTGGTGCGAGTAAAAGAGGACAACATAATAAAGGAAACGGATGGGCAGCACAAGCCAAAGCCCAATGGGCCTTTTTCTTTTTGTATTTTGAAAGTAAATGGGTTGAACCTCCCAGCACAACAGTTGTCCCACTAGGAAGGATACCTTTTACTGTTGGAAAATTTTAAAGGCACTCCCGAACTATTATTGGCAGGCCCCATAACATAACAAAAGCAAATTTAGGGTAGCGTATGCCTACAACTGGGGCCTGCCAATAAGATTTTGGAGGGGGGCCTATAAAATAACTCTTTACTGTTGGACCAGCCAACATAAAAAAAGATAGGCCCAATTGGGCCTATCTTTTGAAGCAAGATGGTAGACCGACTGTAGGGTTGCAAAGTATAATTAATCGGCGCTCAATTCAGAAATAGAAACTAAATTAAAAATTTTATATTATTTCTTTTAAATTACACTATATTTAATCATGAATCTTTTACAATTCCAGTGTCCAACTTGAGTGTGCACTACAATATCATCATCACCACCAGATATAAACTCCCTGTTTCTCTTGTATAGTTAAAAAAGAACCGATCGAATCAGGATCGCGAACCAAAACCCTGATTTTTAAGTAACCTTCCCTCTAATCTTACAAGTTTGATCCAGGTGTACTCTCAATTTTCAATAAAATAGATTGACAAGCATTCCATTCTTGAAGAAGATAAATGTATAGAACTCACAGAACAGCACATTAAATACTAAAAACAACGAACACTGAAAAAGAAAACTTCAATTCATTTCCTGGGCAGGTGAAAACATTGAACATCATAAAATTGAAGCTTCAAGCTCATTTTGGCATGTCTGATGTACAATTTTTATCAGTGGGAACATAACAAGATCCATTCTCTTTTCTCTCCAACAAAACGACATCGTTACATTATTATACAGAGATGGACATGAACTATTTACAGATTATGGTGCGATAAAAAAAAAAAAAAAAAAAAAAAAAAACATCACTGAGAATCAAGCTAGTTCTGTCTCTCCACATAATGGAAAAACAAAGGCAGGATTATTCTTGAAAGAATTCAAGTTCAATGGAGACACACCTTTGAGACTTTTCATGTTTGCAAGAGCACCATGGCTGATTAGATACAAAGCAACCTGAGTATGCCCTGCTTCAACTGCACAATGCAATGGAGTATAACCTGCATCATCAATAAGATCAACTTGAGCTCCATTACTGATCAAAAGTTTGACACTTTCAATTTGGCCCTTGAATGCAGCTCTATGAAGAGCAGTCCAACCATTCTGATCCCGGCCATTAATCTTTGTCCCCTGTTCAATGCAACTCTTCAATCCATGAACATCTCCTAACGTAGCTGCTCGATGTAAAACATCGCCTAATCGAAGCAAATCGAGCAAATGAGAGTGCCCATTATCAATTGCGAGCAAAAATGGTGTTTTCCCATCTTTATTAATGGCGTATTTCGAATAGGAAGAACATTCTAACAAGAATTCCACTGCTAGGGTTTGCCCTTCTGAGGCAGCATAGTGTAGTGGAGTCCATCCATTAATATCCACACAATCAATATCACCACCCTTATCCACACAGAATTTCAAAGCATCTAAATGCCCATGAATTGCTGAAACATGAATTGGAGTCCTACTAGATGAATCAACTGAATTAACTGAATTCCCAGAACTACACAACAGTTCCATCAAATCTACCCTATTTATGGCTGCTGCATCATGTAAGAACCAATCGATTGAATCATCAATTTCACAACCAGATTCAATTAAAACTCTAACAACATCGAGATTACCTGAATTAACAGGAGAAAACATCAAGGATCGTCCATTGGAATCCCTAACTTTTACATCTCCACCGCCATCAATCAAAGCAGAAACAAAACCAGGGTTCCCACTACTCGCAGCAGAGAAAAGAAGGGAAGTAATTTGAGACTTGGTACAACTAGAAATAGCTTTAGAGAGAAGAAAAGAAGTTTCTAGGGTTTGAAAAGAAGGGGAAAGTAAGAATTTAACGACATGATCACCAATAAAGGAGATGGGTATGTTTGCATCTTTGAAGATGTGTGACCCAGGTTTGGAAAACAAGCGGCGGAGATCATCTTGATGGGCTTTTCCGGTAGGAAGAATGGTTGTACGGACTAGAAGAGAATCAGGAGGGGAAGAGAGAGGTGGTAAATCAGAAGGTAGAGAGAGAAAGAGAGTGAAATTGGAGGAAGAGAGAGGTGAAAGGACAGAGAAAGGTTGGTTGAAGGAGAAGAGAGAAGGGTTTGTGGTAGAGAGCGAAACTGCGACAGACATGGTGTGCATCAAATTGGTTAATCGGAAGGTTGTGGTGCAGCGTTGGCCTGGTTTGAAAGTTAATTCTAATTCCTTTGAATCCACACTGACTAGTCTGTCCATGGCTTTTTTCTGTAACTTGGAAATGAGGAAAAATTGGATCTTTTAGATGATGATTTTTGGGTTCAAATTGTTTTTAGTTTTCTTTGTCTTTGGTCTTTTGTGTTTGAAGAAGACGGTAAAGTTTGACGAAGTTGACACCGTCCGCCGGAATAATGTTGGCAGGGACTTTCCGATCAATGAACTCCGTTACCACCATCGACAATAAGTTGACACCATCGACCGGAATATTGTTCTATTAATCTAACGAAAACAAAATATACAGGCATTAGACAACAAAATCACAAGACCACCAACCCCTAGAAATCCTACAGATGAAACCTCAATTACTCAATTACAAAGATAGAGAGGGTAAGAGTTAAAAAATTTCACAATTAAAAGAAATCGAAATCTAAATTACTCAGATTAACAGGTTCATTAGCACCAGTTGTTCTTTTAATCTATAGTCAAAAGGTAGAAAAAAAAATTTAACAACCAAAATACAACACAACCAAACCCTAGAAATCCCACAGATGAACTAGAAACCCACCATCAGAAACTACTGAGATCAATCCCAAACAAGAAAATTAGCTAAATGAATCCTAGCCCATCTTAAATCAACCTTACTTGGAACTACTCCGAACCAAAACCAAAACTGACCGAATCTCAAGTTTCAATAAGAAAATCATAAGACCCATATATCAAAAATCAAAACCCAGATACAAAATCCAATTTCTAGCAGAACCCATATAAAAATTTGTCCTTTGACCTTCAACAAATAAAAAATTCAGAAGATAAATGGAAGAGGAAAAAAAGAAAAAAATCAGCACGAGTACCGTGAACTCATTTAGATTAACTTCGTTACTACGAGCCATGAAACCTGTGCTGAATTGTTCCACAGAGAGAACCCTAGAAACCAGTGCAGGTCTTCGTTACTACGAGCCATGAACGCTAACGGAGACGACGTTGGTGAGCGGAGATAGAAAGAGGACAAACGGGCGACCGAAATGAACTTTCTGAGTGAGTCCCACCGTCTACCTTCAGTTACTTATTTACTTCACAAAAAATAAAGAGAATTTTAGTAACACCCCCTTCAAATAAGAGATAATTTACGAAGTCCTCCTTTGTATTCTTCAAAACAAACACCTCTTATTGATCTGCTATAAAAAGTAGGGTGGGACTTGGGTTGGGTCAACCCGACCAACCCGAACCCGACTCGGTATTTGGGTAAGCATGGGCGAAGGTTGATGGACATTTGGGCAAGTATGAGCATTATTTTGCCAACCTGTAGTTAAATTTGGGCAGCATGGGCATAGATAATTGCCAACCCAAGCAACTCGCCAACCCGAAAAACTTATATATATATATATATATGATTTCTAACATAGAAATATTTGACCAGAAAAAGAAAACTCTAATTTTACCAAGTATTTTGAAAGATATAAATGTATAAATATATTAAGTTACTAATATAGGGTGGAAGTATTAAGACCCAAAACAAAATTTTTCTTTTGTCTCATTATAAGTAAAGTAAAATTATAATATTACTTAATAAGTAAAACTCAAAATAGTATAAAGACAATTACGGATTTGAATTTCGTTGTTACTATATTTTGTTTAAATTTTTCATTTATTATGTGATTAGATTGTTAGTTTGTTTATCTTTTTAAACTATGAAGGATATTTTATTTATTTAAGTTTATTATTTATTTTTATTAATTTTTTATATTAATAATTTCATTCAATCACCTAAATTTATTGAAACATGGGCAACCCGAAGAACCCAAGAAACCCGAAAAACCCGAGAAACCCACTCGAGCCATGCGTGGGTAAGCCTCTTATAGGTTTTGTGGGTTCTATGGGTATTCTGGGCAAATGAAGTACAGTGTGGGCATGGCATGTCCAAAGCCTCTAACCCGCCCAACTCACCCGAATCCCACCAGTACAAGTCAACGAGTTGGGGTCGACTCTGGTAGAGTTGATAGATTACGTGTCAAAAATGCTCAACCTTAGAGAAGCAATACATTTTGATGTCTTTCTCTATGACCGTTATAGCTTTTAAAGTAAGTGACCGTTATAACTTTTAAAGTAAGTGGTTGTCAACATGATATTAGAGGGGTCATGGCTTCATTAATGCTATCATTTCTAATAGATCATTCTTTACAGCTCAATGAATCTAGCATATGCCTTCCCATTAAAAAAATAAAAGAAAAACACTAAGGGGTCATGGATTCAAGTCGTAGCACGTACACAAAACCAAAAAGAAAAAAGAAAAAAAATTGTTGTCGGGATAATTAACATGTGCTACCACTAAGAGAGAATATTAGGTTGTGATTAGACTCTTTATATTTACGAGATCGCCTGCACGCGCGATGCACATGCCTAACATGTTGTAGTCATTAAATTTGTGAAACATCTTTTTCACTATGAGTTAGGAAATAAATGTCTTATTAAAATTTTAGATATACAATAAAAGTAAATTTTCTTACAATTACTTTTTTCTTTTTTCTCTTTATGGCTTGTGGTTTGTATTCGTTGTTGCTCTGCTTCTTTCTTTCCTTTCTTCTCTTTTTAGTAGCCTTTTATTTTTCTTCTTTGTTAGTATCCCACCTGCATAATACCAAGATAACTGAGAATTTACAGAGATGAATCAAACATAGCAACAAAATTCAATTAAAAATAAAAAATAAAGAGAGAAAGATAAGATGAAAAAATACCTCAATAGAAGCTCATTCAAGTGGAAAATGGGTCTTCTTCTTTCATTTAACGGGTAAAACATGAAAAAATATTTTAGTAGTTACCAAAACTGAATCTCTATATCCCATTATCCCTTAAAACATGGGATGGCCATCTACTCAGCAAAGTAGTTAATGGAAAGTTTACTCATCCAATTGTGGGTAAGAGAGATAGAAAAGAAGGAAGAGATTTTAAAGAGAGATTTTAGGTACTTTTACAGCTTCCTTATTTTGGGATTTCTAATTATGCCCCTAATTCTATGTCTTCAAGTAGGTTTTAAAATAATTAATTTTTTCTATATAATAAGGATAATATATGGAAAGTATAATTTGGGGCCTCAATAACTATCTCTAGGGTGGCTTCCCTTTAAAGAATAGAATAGATGATTGGATTAGCAACTACTTCATTTGGCCGTTAGTAGTTCATGAATCACGGAATGTGGATGTTTAATCATTAATGACTCTTCCCTATACAAGGGTTGTTATTTATCTAACAAAAATAATATGAGGACAGACTATTTAATCTGTCCAGCTGAACAGATTGAAGTGGCACCCAACATCTACAGTAGGCAGAGAGTTTTTGCAGCCCCCCCAAACCATAAACGATACCTTAGAAGGCACCTCTTTATTCCAAATCAGATTGGATATATACCAGACAAGTCTCACCGTCGTTGATCAAAATCTCATAACATACTTTTGCTGAGAATACATTATCATTTGCTAGGGAGCAGTTAAAAACATTGTCATTGTCCAAAAGTATAGGCGCCATACCCAGAACCTGCATAAGCTGATTCATTTCACTGAGTTCATCATCATCAAGGACTCTATTAATACCCAACTTCCAAATCACTCTATTGTCTGCAATACTCACCACATCAGCAATTGCGCCATACTTCTTTCGAGAGATCTTATAAATAGAGAAAAATCTATCCTTTAATCGGCTAGATGATGAGAATAGCCCCACATGGAATATGAGAGCCTAGCAAATCTAATATATAATGATCCTGGGTCATTCCACTCATTGCCAATTAGTTTTGAGTTGGATGCCCACAAACTTAATATGGTATCAGAGCGTAGGCCCACATGTGATAGGCCCAACGGCCACACGTGCTCTCCGTCACCTAAAAAGAGTTCTATGTGTTAGGCGCAAAAAAACCCCACACGTGAGGGGGCGTGATGAGAATAGTCCTACATGGGATATGAGAGCCTAGCAAATCCAATATATAATGATCCTGAGCCACTCAACTCATTGCCAATTGGTTTTAAATTGAATGCCCACAAACTTAATAGTCCACACCACAAATCCCACAAAAAATAGACTGATTTCCCGTCAGGAAAACGAGATCTCTTTTTTTGAGGATCTTCTTCCAAACCCCAACTTCTTGAGACAGATTGGTATTTCTCAGAAAAAATGCATTTCTATTTCCACCAAATTTTTCTTGAACAATCTTCCTCCATAAAATATTTTTTCTCTAACATATCTCCACGCCCATTTAGCTAAAAGGGCTTTATTAGTTTTTTTCATATCTCTCACGCCTAAACCTATAGTTTTCCAACTCACCCAACACATTTTCTTCTTTTCACCTGTTCCACCCCAAAGGAAATTTCTCATAAGACTAATAAGCTTCTTCTCAATCTTTAAGAGAATTGGAAAGAGAGGCAAAAAAATAAATTGGTAGACTTGCATAAGAACTTTTGATTAAACTCACTCTCCCACCTTTTGAGAGAACTTTCCTTTGATGATTGGTTTTGCAACATCATTTGGTGATGATTAGGATCCTACATCTTTGTTAGATTTTAGTCCTGTTACTAATTATTGGAACTCCTGTATTTGGACTGTTCTCAATCTATTCCTATTATGGATAAGACTTCAGAGTCGTTTGTCTATTAGTCCATGAGTCAATGGTGGTTGTTTAATGACTCATGATCATCCATATATACCTGAGCGTCACATGTATATCACGTGCCTTGAAGAAGAATATATATGCGACTTAACCATATGTATATATTTTACTTCGATTTTACAAAAAACTCTATTAATTCATTTTCTTTGATGTACGACCAGTTTAAAAGACATAGTTAATGAGAGAGATCATAGGGATTAGAATGCTCGTATATGTATAGGTTTGTATTTATGCGTTGTATGTGTTTCTTACACTAATCTATAGCACACAAAGGTGTAAGCATAGGCTATAAGCATAAGATGGTAGTATTAAACACTTTACTTATTCTTACACTATATTTACACTCATTTGTAGGCCCCACCACACGAGATGATTATATGACTGATTCTACCAATTGGATCAAATTAGAGATCATCCTTACAAAAATTAACTTTTAGATCGTGTCCGGTGAAACATGCACGTAAGAATAAGATAAAATTCAAAACATTACACATGCAAGCACACAAAGTCGACTTAGTGGAGAACATGGTGGATTCGAGTTTTGATCAAAAAAAAAGAGGGTTGATATCCACACAGCCAATTTTGATACCTTGTGCCCTCATCCTTTGACCAACAAAATTGATTCCTAATGACCTCAACCCATTTCATTAAAAAAATATATTTTTAATTAAAAAAAATATTTTTTATTAAAAAATTAAATAATTAAAAGTATTAAAATAAAAATTTAATAAATTTTTTTTCATTCCCCACCTTCCCCACCACCACCGTCACCACCACCGCCACGCTCCACCACCCCACCCACCGCCTTCACAAAGATCATAAAGAAAGAGGGAGGAGAGAGAGAAAAAAAGTGGGGAGAGAATGATGACCGGAGAGAAATTAAGAAGGGGAAGGGAAGGAAAAAAAAA
>MVGT01000187.1:233236-266984 GCA_002174775.1 Macleaya cordata | reverse complement strand
TCTCTTTCTCTTTCTCTTTCTCTTTCTCTCTTTCTCTTTCACTCTGATCTCTATGAAGGTAGTGGGGTGGCGGTGGTGGAGGTGGGAAGATGGTGTTGACGTGGTGGTGGAGGTGGGGAGATGGTGGTAACGGTGGTGGTGGTGGTGGTGGAAGAAGGTGGGGTAAGAAGAAAAAATTTATTTTATTAAATTATTTAATATTTTTTCTAAAAAAAATTTAAAAATATATTTTAATTAAAAATAATATTATTTTAATCAAATAGAGTTGAGGTCATTAGAAATCAAAATTGATGGTCAAACTTGTTTGACCAAAATGAGGTCACAAGGTATCAAAATTGGCTGTGTGGATATCAACGGTCAAAAAAAATGTTGGTGGATTCGAGCAACGGTAAGATAATAGGGATGAGTAGTTGGTAACTTAATTGGGATAAGCATGTCTTAGTGGGTTTTAAATGACTACTGGTTTTAAAAGCCTTGAATACCACTTTCACAATCCATGTATGACATCATCTTCCATATATTCCATTTCCATACATTATTATTTTTTTTATCAGAATTTCATTTCAATACATACAACCACTTTTGTATGCAAGATTCTTTACACCACCTTCCTTGAGTGTTTGATTGCATCTTTCGTTTTCTTTTAGGTTGTGATAGTGGGTTTGATTTCTAAGAAATTGGGTGAGTTTCGTGTAAACTCTGTTGTTTGTTTGTAGTTTGAATTTCACATCATAACTCTAAAGTATGATAAATTAAAGTTAGTTTTTGACGTAATTTTATGAAATGAACATACTTCAATGTAATACATTTCTAAAACTTAACCCCATCAAAATAAAAATCATAGAGATGATTATCTAAGGGTTAATTTTTTGTGAGAATGATTTCCTTACTATAAAAATCATATTCACTCGAAATTATATTGTTAAAAAAATTTAACCACCTCAAGAAAAATCTCCTAAAAATTCTCCCCGTAGAATGAAATTGCATTTCCAAAAATATGAACATGTATAGCCTAAGAGAAATTCTAGGCTTACCAAAAATATATCCTAAAAGTACTTCCAAATAGAGGGCTATTTTATCCACCTTAAAAAGAAGGTGGACAAATTAGGACTCTCACAAATTAAATGACAGCTAAAAATGGGACTTAAATCAAAACCAAGCATTTAATGAGATGTTTTTATTTAACCCCCACATCACTTGGTACTGATTTTGGGATAAGTATTTAGTATAGTATTTTAATTCGTTCCAAGATTTAAAAGGGTAATTTTGGATCTACCACATGTTATCCGGGTTGCGCTTCTCTTTACATGTCACACTAGTCTGTGTGTCTATAATGATATGATGCAATGACAGATTTTTCTTTTTCTTTTTTATTTATAATTTTGTTTTATTAATTACATTTATATTTTCGCACACCTGTATTTTGGGGGAGTTGGTATCTATTAAATTCATTACGAAACTATAAGAATTAATTAAGGGAGATCGTCCATTACATCTATTATGACTTTAATTCAATTTGTTTAGTCCACCAAATTTTATATAAGTCTACTTAGTCCAAAAATAAAATTTAGACATATCTGCCCTTTAACTAATTAGTTATGGAAATCAAAATTTGATCGAATAAGAATTTCTGTTTCTCTCTCTACATTAATAAGCTTACTTTGCTGCTTTCGATCTTCACTTGTTTCATTTGCTTCGATTGATCGATCATTCACCAGTTAACAAAAGATCTTGATGATGATGATGAGAGAGAAAGAGAGACAGATAGTTTCTACCATCATCATCAATAGAGAGATCGGCATAAATAAGAGAGAAAATATAAGAGATAGAGAGAAAAGAATAAGAGAGAAATAGAGAAAGATCTGATTAGAAAAAAAAGAGAAAGGGAAAAGAAAGAAAAGAAGGAAAAGAAGGAAAAGAGAGGATAGAGAGAGAAGAGAGGGACGTGATAGAGAGAGAAAAGAAAGGAAAGAGAAAGAAGATGAAAAAGAACAGAAAGAGATAGAAGAGAGAAGAAGAAAAAATTCAACATAGATCTATGCAAAAAAGTTTTTGCATGAACTATGCAAAATCATATTTCACAAATGATTTAGCATAGATCTATAAAAAAAGATTTCACATATTGATTTAGCATATGCAAAAATTTTTTTGTAGATCTATGCAAAAATATTTTTGCATGAACTAATGCAAAAATAATTTTGCATAAATTTCGTGAATTTTTTTTTCAAAAACCATTCTTGACTGGTCTAGTTTCAAAGATCTCAAAAAGTGCTTTCCAAATATATGAACTTTGTCAAAATTTGAATTTTAGTTGAAGAGATATAACATTTTATAGTTTAAAAACGAAAAAGATAACTACATTTCTCTCTCATACAGCTGTACAAGTTTGAAAAAGACAAAAAGGTGATTGAGAAATATAATAAGAGTAAAACAGGAACATTAAAAAGGACGGAACGGATTAGATAGATTTAGAAAAGTTTAAAAGAGACTAAACAGATTCAAAAAGCTTTAAAAAAGGTGTTTCAGTCTTATTAAAAATATTGTATACTAAATGGATTAAAAAAGTTATATATTGGATGTTTTGGCCATTATCCCATTAATTAAGGCCGATGTTGGATCAACCCCAATTTAGTATCAGTTCCCCCCAGTGATAGGGTGAACTACATTTAAACTGGGGGTGATTTATCCTTTTACGGAGTAGATTTAATTTTATTATTTTTATTTTTTTTAATGGGGTGAACAACATCTAAATAGGAGTTGATTTATAATTTTATGCAGTAGTTTCATTTTTTTCCTGATTCTTTTTTTAAAGAGATACTTTAAGTGAGAGAAAATACAGAGAACAGGTTCAAAAAACTAAACCGAATGATAAAAGTAAATTGAAAACATAAACTCTAGCTGCATAGAAAAATTGGTTAGATAAAAGTATAAAACATTAGAAGATATTGCTACCAACAACTGAAACATAATTTACTTAGACTAGTAATGACATTCTCAAGCCTTTTTGAGCTTGTGTAGCTGCATTCCACTTATCGACCAAATCATCCCTTCTCTTATCGCTATCATTTCTTATGAAGACTTTGTCCCCATCTATCTCCTCAATCCGCAATCCTTTGGTTTCCGGGAGGAATAAGTAAATAAATAAAGCTGCAATAATAGAAACCAAACAGAGCAACCGAAATACGTGGGCAGAGCCAAATTCTTTGTCTAACTTCAAGGATGCCAGACTCATAATGACATTTAACCCCTAACTAAAAAATGCACCCTCCACTACACAAATTTCTCTAAATCTGAATGGGTATATCTCTGAACTGATAATCAGAGGGACTATTTCCATCCCAAGTGAATAGAAAATAATGTAGAGTCCTTGCCCAACTGATGCCCACAATCTCAACTCCATCACACACATACCAGGACCGAAAGAATACCCCGGATGCGTATAATGACAACTATCTGACTCCAGTTTGGAGCATGTCATACAATTCAGTTGCATTGTATGTAGCTTATTTGTTTTGTTGATGATCACTGGACACATAACATTCAAGGGATCGATCTCTATCATCCAGTTACTGGAGGACACCTGAGAGTTTAAGGTAGCTGCTTAAGGGATCGATCTCTATCATCCGGTAACCCTACTTGTTTGACTTAAAAAAAAACCACCGAAATTAACCCAACTCCATTAATGAATCTAAATAATAAAATAATCTAGTATGATATTTGTATCTTTAATATGGAATTTGTTGCAGAAATGGAGTCCTTATCTAACACAAACTAAAATTCCTACGGTTTTTTTTTGTTCTTTTTGGGGTGAACTACTACATATTAAGCCCATAAAATAAGGGTAGTTTTAACAATTTTTAAAATTTAAAATTGGAGTGAATAGATACTAAACGGGGGTTGATCCATAACTGCCTTATGATCAATTATGAATCTCAAAATAGTTAAAACAAAATCAATTATTTTAGAATAATAAATTATTTTCTCATTAAAAATGTTTGTATACAACAAACATATACGATTTTCTAATAATTATCACTAGCCTCACTCAATGTCAACAAACAAAAAAACAAAAAGAAAAAAAAAGGAATTGCTCATATTCATTAGTAACAAAATAAATTACATGTTATGGATCTAATGATATGAATTAAGATCTACATAGTAATATTAGGCAGTGGGTCATGGAGGGGAACTCAAAGATAGACCAATCATCAGTATATCTAGTTCTGTACTCAGCTCATATCTTCCACCTATTTTTAGTATCCAAGGTGTCCGGCCAGGGCACTCGACTATTCTTTAGGGTGTGAGCAAATCCTTCTCACCTACACACAACCAAGTCTAAATTATTATTATTCTTGATCAGAATTTGTAAAAAAAAAAAGTAAGGAATTTCGTTGGTCAGGTGGATGTATATACCATTCGTTTGCCAATGCGGTTTCTAGGGCCAGCAAGGGTGACTGAGCTGTGAGTTTCCATCTGATGAACGGAGATCAGTACGAGCATGCTTATGAAGAAGCAGCTCAATACATCTCGTGGCATTTTTTTCTGCCTCAATTCCTGATCCATCAAGCTCGCCACACTTCCTATATATGTGTATATAGAAAATATGTCATTGTTTGAAAAAAAAAATATATATATTTGGGTTGGATATGTATATAGATGAGGGGTTACCGGCCTGGTAAAAGAAACAACAATGAGGCAGGATACTCCCGCACCTAACTTTGTAACGGGAAATGCTACAGGAACCCTAGCTTTGCACTCTAAATAATACCTAAGATTATAAAATTCAATTTAGACGGAAATTAGACCCCCACACTAATTTTATAGTCTAAGGTTTTATTTGGAGTGCAAATTCAGGTTCCTGTAGCATTATTTGAAAAACAAAAGGAGTAGAAAAATACTGAGAAGGGATATGCTTCTATGATTCTATCCCACTTTGTAAATATAGGCCCTCCTTGGTATTCACAGTTCATCATTTTTTAAAAGAAAAATAAAAATCCTAGATCACTTATTTTGTGGGCCCATTGAATTTCTCAACAAATATTTGTTATTAGCTAGACACTCTCACTAAGCACCTATGAAAAATGAAGAGTGAATATTTGCATTTTAAGCTCTGCTTGGTACACCGTGAATATTCGCAAATACAAAAATTCAAAATTCTTGTAGGTGCTAATTAAAATTCTATAAATTAGAAAAAAATAATAAAAAAAAAATTTAGATTATTTATTTTGTAAGCTCATTGTAAATTCTACCAAATATTTGTTATTAGATGTTCTCATCAATCATCTACAAACAAATGATAACCCTGTGAATTTTTGTATTTGCGAATATTCACGGTGTACCAAGCAGGGTTGTACCAAGCAGAGCCATATCCCACTTCTGATTTAGAAATTGTTCCCAACCATTATCATGCACATGAGTACATCTGTAGGTTAACCATGATCGTGAGCAGAGGGTCATGAAGGTAATTGGACTCCCAGACATTGAGAAGAGATTCTGATCAACCATATATATATTGTAGATCAAGTTTGATGATCATGATCTGAAACTGTCATAAAAACTAATTATTATAGCTACTTTTATGATCAACCATATTGTAGATGATCAAGTTTGGTTTCTCTTTCCTCTAATTGCTTGTAAATTGTAGCTGTCTGTCTGTCTCTGTCTGTCTGTCTGTCAGTCACAAGCCAAAAGCCTCAACAAAATTAAGTATTTCCCAAAGTATGCTCTACCCCTCCAGCTTTTAACACGTTACACACTTTTAGTTATCTTATTCCTACCCTCTGCTTACTCCTACTAATTGGAGATAATCAGGGGCTGATTTTCATGCTTCGATGATCTTATCATGTAGATCAAAATCAGCCCTTGAATCATCCAATGCATTTTTTTGGGTACTGTTAAAAGAGTTTTTCAAAATGTTTAGGGGATGGACAAGTTAAATTAGTTTTTAGTCTAAAATCTCCTATCCAAATTATTACTCATTTTTATTAGGGGGCGGTGTTAGGGTAAACTAACCTCACACACACTTTCTATCTTCACCCCACTAAAATTAAATAATACACCCCACTAAAATTAAATAATACACCCCACTCCTACAGTATCACCATCTTCTTTATCTTCACCAATCCACCGCCCGCAACCTCCATCGCCGAACATTTCTTCTTTTGAAAATCAAATTTCTGCTCAATCACAACAGCAGTTCATAACAAGCAATGTTGAAAATCAAATTTCTTCGAATGCAGTACCCTTGATTGAGGACAGCCCAGAGAAGGATCAAATCATTGTCCCCGAAGTGGGTATCTCTATTGATTTTTCTTGACTTCATTTCTTAATTTGTTACCATTTCTTTTTTGTTTTTTTTTTTTTGACAGTTTTCTTTAATTTTTAACAGATCAAATTTTTGTCAAGAACTTATATATTATGCATGTTAATTAAGTTGTAGTTTAGCTTACGTGGTTAACACAAAATCCATCAGTTTCCACAGACATTAACATAATGTCATCAAAATCTTCATCCATTCAATACACATTACAGAAAGACATAACAGATACTTTCGGATAGAAAGAGTGGGGAGTGCAGGGACGTGAAGAAGAAAGAAGAGAAGAAAGAAGAAAGAAGAAAGAAGAAGAAGAAAGAAGAAGAAGAAGAAGAAGAAGAAGAAAGAAAGAAAGAAGTAGAAGAAGAAGAAAGAAGAAAGAAGAAAAGGAAAAAAGAAAGAAGTAGAAGAAGTGACCTGAGTTGGTGGTAGTGGGTGGCAGTGGAGTGGTGGTGACCGGAGGTGGGGATGGTGGGTGCATTTTTTGTTTGGGTATTTTTTTAGGGTTAGGGTGTTTTTAAGGATTTTTTTGGGGTTGGGTAGAAAAATATGAACCCATTTTTAGATGACCATCTCCTAAGTAAAACTAAATTCATCCCCCTAACTAACTTAAACAATCTAGTCCACCCCCTTAACTTGTCCATTCCGCAACATTTTGAAGAACTCCTTTAACAACACCGTTTTTTTATTTTTTTTATACAAATCTCTAAATAAGAAGTACATGCAACACATGTGCACACCAAGTAAGTCTTCTTAACATAAAAGACATAAAAGATCAAAGGGAGATGGGCGAATTATCCTACAAATCGCCTCTCATAGCTGTCATACAATATACCATTCAGATTAATGAGAAATTATTATTTTTTTCCCTAAAAAAAAAATTCATTTTACCAATAAGATTAATTAGAAATTTTGTAGGATGCTAATTATATACTGTATGCTCTAACTTATAATTTTAGTAACTAAGTATGTAGAAGATTTAACGAAGTCAAAAGGATAACAATACCTTCTTTCTCAATGAGAACAGACTAAGATCTCTTGTTGCAGTGAGTACAAACACTTTGTTAAATCAAATGATGGTGGTGGTGGCTCAGTTTCTTCAATAGTTTTGCCCCCTTCATTTAATGGTCTCTTTGCACGTCTAATTGTCATAGTAGCTCAGAATGAAAGAGAGTAGGTCGGAAAGAAAAGTGAAAGAGAGAGAAAGAGAAAGAGAGAGAGAGAGGGAGAAAAGGAATGGGTTGTGAAAAAAGTTGCTTAACTTTGAACTTTATATAGAGAACTGAAGTATACCTCGCACAGTCCGCCTGTGTTGTCTACATTTAATGCATGACTACTATTGGCAAGGAAGTATAGATAGGCATGGTAGGTAATAAGATTTGGTTAACTGAATTTGAAATCTTTTTAGATTGTGAAACCAATAAGTGACATCTGAAGATAATATAAGAGTTAATGCTCAAGAAATTTAGGTAACAAAATATGAACAAAATAATAAATTAACGGATACAGATGATTCCTACAATTAATACATATAAAGTAGGCATGTCAAAAGAATAAGTATCGTGGTTGGATGATGAGTTGTATTTGATATTTAAGATTACGAATCCAAGAATTGAAGATAGAATCCGATAATTTTGGAAGTTTTAGAATCTTGAATAGAAAACTGTTTGGTGAAATAAATATTGTGGATAATGGTGAATTGTATTTGATACGTTTACGGTTCATCGTTATCTACCACATTTACTTCACCTAACACTTACATTTTCAAGATTATAAAACTGTTCAATTCTATCTCACATCCTATTCATAATCTTATCAAATTCACACTCAGTATTATCCACCACATTAACTCCTTTGCCACGTCTAATTTATATATTAATTATAGGAACAATTCTGACTCTGAATAGACCCAATCATTAAGCAACGTGAAAATTATTATACCTAAAGGAACACAGTAAAGAAGATTAGAAATTACTCGGGCTTTAAATATTGCAATCAGCCACCTCACGAAGATACGCAATTGAGTTCGCAATGAAACACCATTATCCTCTAATAAATTATGCTACTAAAGATTTAAACTAATATGCATTATATTTGTAAAATGCTGCATTAAATTTTGCAGAATTTAAATGCTTATTCGATGAAAAATAAAATAAATGCTTAATGTATCAAAAAATTTGTTTCACTAACCAGTTTACTTAAAAAGCCAATATTCGAATTCTCAGATAAAAATTGAGGAGACAACCAAGAACATAATGCTCATGCATACATGCACACATATATTTTCAATTAAAAATAAATGAATAAATTGGTGTTAATTGAGTGTGAGTAGCTGAAAATAACTTTAGGAGGTGTTGCCACCAGGCCCACCACTACTTTTGGCTAGTGATGAGGCATGCAAACTTTGCTTCCCATTGTCGCCCTTATTGGCGTCTGGAACTCTTTCTCCATTAATATACGGAGTCCAAGTTCCTTGAGTTTGATCGTTCAACACCCATGAAACAGAGCGAGGCACATCATCTTTGGCAAAGTTCGACAAATCTGTCTTCTTGATCATGTAGGCGGGTTCCTCAGTGGGTACAGAGTCCTTTTGAGGCTGTAAAACCAATACATGTGCATTACATTCATGATTAATCGTAAAATAATCTAATTTCTATTGTACTTCTATAAAAAAACATACAAGGACTTTTTCAACAGATCATGCAACCCCCCGTTATGATAATTAGTAAAAGTTATATAACCACTTGATTGCCTCTTTGCGGTATATTGGCCGGCGGATCTAAGTAAAATTGCATAGAGTAATAATATTTCTAAATAAAAAAATGTTTAAAACATCAAGGCTACTTTTGGTAAGGCGAAAAGAATTTTATCTTACATTTGGATATTTTCAAAAGCACTTTTCTCAAACCACTAAAAGCTGGCAAAAAAGAAAAAGAAAAAAAGAAGCATAAGCCGTTTAAAGTCAGCTAATTACTTTCGTGGAAGCAGTTTTAACTATTAATTTTAGTCTTTATCTTCTTATAAATTAGCGTTAAGGAATTTTATGTTGTGGTTGGATGTTCCAAAAGTGCTTTTCTCAAACCAGAAAAAGTTGGACAAAAGACAAAAGAAAAGAAAAGTAAAACCCGTTTCAAGTCACTAACATGTTTCTGCTTATTGCTTTCATAGGAAGTGGTTAAAACTATTAATTTTAGTCTTTATCTTCTTATAAAATATATAATTTTATTATTACTCTAAATGGAATTTTGAGGTAAAAAATATATTCACATAGTTACCAAGTAACCTAAATAGCTTATATTAAATATTTAATATTTAAGTGAGAAAAAAATAATATATTAACATAATTACCAAACAACCTAAATAGCTTATCTTAAATACTTAATATTTAAGTGCTTTAGACAAGCATATGCGATAAACCGTAAGCTTACCCAAACAAAACCTAATTGGAAATCTACTAGTGTATAAGTTTCAAAAAATACTTAAATTCACAGATCTATTGGTGTCCAAGTTCTAAGGAACACAACAACTCTAATCTAGATGAATAAATAAATTAAAAAAAAATTAACATTTATACTAGGGGAAAGAAAGGGGACTTAGACAATCGGAAGGCATAATTTCAACTTTTAGTTGAAAAATAAAAGAAAAAAGGAAAAAAAAATTATTTTGCCTGAATAGGAAAAACACAAGAGATTGTAATTTTGTACTTAGGTGAGCAATTGAGCAGACACTACATATAAAGCCAATATAAAAAAGAAAAAGAAACAAATCAAACAATACATATAAAACTCATATGAAAGGAAAAAAGACAAATGAAAAAAAATACTATCAAAGTAAATCAACTTACTAGAATTAAGAAGTATTTTCTTGTAGAGAAATGAAAGAAATAGTCTGCGAGAAGTTTGTTCAACCTTGTGATTTATATAGAAAAATGACAGACCTCGTGTTGCCCGTCTAAGTTGTCTACATACAGTGCACGAGTATTGAGTGTACATCAGTACGGGGATGTGGTAGGTGATTAATTGCGGTTTACTAAATAACGAACCCGTGCTGTCTAAGTTGTCCACATTCAGCACGAATATTGCTTGTACATCAACATAGAGAGGTGGGTATGTGATTAATTGTGGTTTACTAAATGACGGACCACGTGTTCTCCATCTAATAAGTTGTCTGCATTTAGCGGATTAATATTGCACAAGCGTTGTGCACGTGCATTGTACGTGTTCTTCATATTGGACTTCTTTCTTACACTGATTTTGTATTAAACTATTAATACACCAAATTACTAAAGAATCACTAAAAAAAAAATCAAACATCAAAATAAAAAATAAAAAAATTTAACTATTTCAATTAATATGAGATTGGGTGATACACACCATTACCTTTCTATCGATTGCCGCCGAATATTTTAAATGTAGTGAAATCTTCCGAAATGATTTCTCAAAAAATATTCATTAGTTGATTTGTGTCTTACAAAAAAAATTATTAAGAAAACCGATTTAGTAATAAAAAAATAAGAAGACAGATCGATTTAGCAGTAAAATTTAGAAAAAATAAAAATAAAATTGCAACTGCTTTTAAACATAATTAATGGAGGTTTTTAAGGAAAGAAGGAGGAAGAAAAAATTACAATGATATTTGAAGAGTGTATGAGAGGGGGAGAAATATGGGAAGAATCTTGGGGAGGGGAGAGAATCATGGGGTGAAAAGAGTAAAATTCCTCCTTTAAAAAGATTTATCAAGAGCCAAAAACTACACTTGAGAGTGAGAGAGGAATATGGAGAGAAAACTTCAAAAAATTGAGTAGGTAGTTATGGAGAGATTTTAGGGATAGTTTATTTAGGGAGAGAGAAAGTAAGAGAAAATCTTAGAAGAGATTGTAAAAAAGTTATGTTTTGGTGAGGATAAAATTACTACTTTATCCTTTTTTCAGGGGCAAAAGATGACCATTTTACACCCCAGAATGAAGTTAAACTTTAATAAAAAATAATAATTTGAGGGACCTCAAAAAGTAAAAAGACCCAAAAAAACTCCATTCTCTTAATTAATAGTATAGATGTACATCGGCACAGGGTGATGGTAGGAGAAATAATTGCGGTTTGAAATAATGAAAGCGAGAAATAGGATTCTAATATAGTATATAATTTCATTGTTCGAGAAATCAGGCCGATATAAAAAAAAAAAACAAAATAATGGTATATTTACGAATCAATGGACATTGAGACTTTAATATGCACAATATCCTTTAGACCGAACTACTATCCTTCAATCTTAAGGGCATTTCTAGTGGGAGCATGAAAACTGTTTGATCAAGCAGTTTTTATGCTCTAGTGGGAACCCTTAACCCCTAAGAATGGATCCCAATCCACCGTTTTAGAGATCCTTAGTGGACACCGCTCATCCCATTAACGGCACGCTCATCCCATTAACTCCACACTTAATATTTAAATCCTAAATATTAGGAAAGCTATTTCTCTCTCCTATTTTTTCTATTTTTTCTCCTTAAATAAAGGAACACAACATATTTCAACTGATTTTTTTTCTCTCTCTTCTTTTTTCTCTATTTTTTTTTTGTTTCTTCACCCATTTTTAGGNCATTTTTTCTATTTTTTCTCCTTAAATAAAAGAACACAACATATTTCAACTGATTTTTTTTCTCTCTCTTCTTTTTTCTCTATTTTTTTTTTGTTTCTTCACCCATTTTTAGGGATTCCCCACTAGAGCAAAACACCTTTTCATTATGCATTTTTTATTTTTAGGGATCTATTTTTAGATTTCCCACTAGAAATGCCATAATCGTAATTGTAATATAACAATGTATAAGTGATATACAATGTCATGTGTACATCATATTCTTTTTCTTTTGCTAGGTCTTATATCATATTTGGAAAAAAAAAAAAAGACACAGAAAGCTAAAAAGAAACCCGCAGCCGAATTTGCCTTTGTAAATGTTAATCACAAAATCTCCAACCGAACAACTATAGCACTAATATTTCTCCATATTATTTGATAAAGCCACAGTACTATAAAACCAAGTGAACGACCATGGATGAATCAGTTTGCACCTGGATCTTAGAATATTCTAAACTGTGGCAAAACAAAAGCCTTCCTACAGAGCCAAAGACTCTACATTCTACTTGTAGACACCCATTTTTTTTGCACCCAAAGACCAACCATGACTGCCTTGAGATTCGCGTGGGTCATGAGATCCAACCATCGATGTGTTACTGTTTCAAAAGACAGGAAGCCTGAGAATTCAAGCAGATGCTGCCACGTGGCATGGTTGTGTCCATATCCAAGAAGGGTTCCCCTGACACAAGGATTGACTAATTTGGCTTGTTTAGATACTGGTGGAGTCACGGTAAAATTCATAGAATTAGGACGAGTCAGGGATAGGGTCGACTAGGGAGTCGAGTCAGCTTTCGCTGGGTCTACCTAACCACTTATGCATGCAAGTTCGACTTAGTGAACCCTCTTTTATGGAGGATGTACATTACATTCTTGATATATCCTTATTCTAGAGTTGGAAATTTCTGATTTTCAATGTGCTTAGGGAGATGTTGCCACCTTGTCCTTATGTGAGAAGCCATAAGGGACAAATTTGGGCGGAATGTGTAGCATTAATTTTTTATTTTTTATTTTTGGTTAGGAAACACAATAAAAACAGTGGCTCGCATAGTGATTATCTAAGGGTTGGTTGTGAAGGATAATGCTACACTTACAACTACTAATACAATAAGGTGCATTCACTTACGATGGACACAAATCTAAACTATTTATATGCGGCTTCTATCGGCTCAATGTCGAGCTGATAGGAGCCTTCAAAGTACTCCGTCACTATTTTGAATAATTCCGATTGTGTCATTTTTTTATTAGTAAACTCATTTTAATTTTACACTCCACTTACACCAATTTTAAGGCTCACTCAAATATGATCAAATTGATGATTTTTTGTGAAGATGATCTTAATATCATTTAGGTCCCACATGTTAGTTTAAAAAAAGTGTAAATGTAGCGTTCATAGGAAAAAATAAGGTGTTACTTTCTAACACTCGGGTTTACACGTAACAATGGGTGTTACATGAAGTTGATTCGAGGGAAGATTTTTTGACACGAAGATCTTCTTATCGTTCAGACACATCAACACATGAGTCGTCTCACACAAGTGACGTTAATGGAAAATGCTAAACTTACTGCATTTTTCTACTGCAAATCTTACTGCTTAGTCATCCCACGATTCTCAAATAATCTCATACCCCTCGTTATTTGCATTATTTCCAAATTGACATAAATACCCTCCTACATAGCTTTTGCAATTTTGGAGTAAATGTAGCATTACCGGACATTAATAGGAAATCCTTTCACGTGGAAAAAGCCTTCCAGCACCGCTGCGCGGCTGGCGCAAGTAATTTTCGAGGTTGGGTCGGACAATTTTCATAATTTTCTCAAGGCCCTGGAGGGCATTTCCACGTTTTTTCTCCTGTTCTTCACCGGAGAAGATAGTAATAGGCTTTTTTTTTTTTGATTCTGTCAGTTAGGGTTAGGGTTTCTGGTTTTACTGTTAATTCTTATTATATCATTACTCAAGGAATCAAACTTGAGGCGAAACTTTAATGGGGAGGTACAGAAGCAGGAGCAGAAGCTATAGTCCTCCTCGGCGTAGCCGAAGCCCTCCTCGACGGAAACGATACGACGATCCTCGAGAAAGGTATCGAGGTAATAGTCGTTCATACAGAGACCGACGTTCCTCTGGTCCGTCTGGATTGCTCGTTCGAAACATCTCTCTAAATGCAAGGTCTCTTCTTGAATATACTTGCTTATTTGTTTGCTCTTCAATTCTTTCTCTCTTAGTTCGAAGTCTTAGATTCTCATTTCTCTTGTTTTGTAACAAATTTGAGTTTTTGGGCACATTAGCGCTTCTTCCTGATCATATTTAGTTATTTATTTTACAGTTTTTCTTTCTTAGTTCTAGGTTTCAGATTCTCATTTTCCTTTATTGTATACAAAATTTGAGGTTTTTTTTTTTCGTTCATTCCACTCTTCCTTTCATGTTTAGTTACAAGAATAAGAGTGGACATGCACTTTCGTTTTAGCAAATTAGGGCTTCTTCCAAGACAAGCAAATAAGCTTCTGGTGTTGTTATGTTGGGGCTTTGAAATTTAGGAGTTTCTTTACTTTACCTGCAAAATCTTTTATTCCTTTCCTAGCACAAAATGGCAATACAAACAAAATTTTAAATTTTACTTCATAGGGCCTTCTCTCCTTCCTTTTTTAGCGGGAGAAGCTAATTTCATTACTTGTTTATTTTTGCAGGATTGAAGATCTTAGGATTCCGTTTGAACGGTTTGGCCCAGTGAAGGATGTTTATCTTCCTAAGAATTACTACACTGGGTATGTTATGTACTTGTGTTAATTTGTTGCTTTTCTCTCTCTTTCAAATAGTTTTATTACCTCTGTATCTTTCCATTTCATTAATTACAGTTTTTCTTTCTGTTACCGGAGTATTGGAATTTGGTACTGTTATTTTGTTTGGTTTTCCTTGTGTTTTGCGTTGTCATTTTGTTTGGTTTTTCTTTCTCCATTTTTTTTAATATAATTCATTCTTTAGTGATTGAAACTGAAATTGATACCTAGTATTGAAGCACATTCTTTTTTTTTGGGGAAAACCCCCTGTTTGAGGGAATGCATTTGAAACTAGGATGTTCTTAAAAAAAATTTAAAAGCATGATATATTCAATTTTCAGAAACAAGCATCAAAGTCTTGACATTTCCCAAAAAGTCAAGGAGTGAAATCACTTTTTATCCCTTTGTGTCAAATATTATCATGCTTGTGTTGTAAGCACAAAAAACCTAGCTTTGTCGTATTTGCCTTGAGATTTTACTCGAATTAAGCATGTCTAGGGTAGGAAAAACTAGATTGAGAGATGAAAGAAGCTTTTGTGACGTTCACCATATGAAAAGTTTGTGACTATTTCATGGACTCTTGTGATCCAATTGGCGTGGTTTACAATGTTTTCTCCTCCCCTCTACAGGATGGATACCTTCTCCCTCGTATTTTGTACCTAGCTCCTTCTATAATAAGATTTCCAGTATTAGTTAAGCAATTCACTCAAATTTAGTCACTTTCCGATAACTAAATATGTTAGAATAAAATAATACAAACAACAAATGGCACTCTTTGTAGGGTGCTCATGTGCATGTTGGGAGGGGTTTTGTGACCGCCTACAGGGGAGGGAGTTACTGGAGATGTGGGTCAAAGTGGAGTTTCTCTTGTATGATTAACTACGTATTTGTCTGAGATTCAATTGGTACATGCATTATGTTGGTTTGCTAGTGCAAGATTGTATCATGTTAGTTGTATTTAGCTCGACTGGAAGTAAAATGTATCAACTTTACTTGTGCCTTCTATGGATAGTGAACTGGGAGAAAATTTGATTCTTCAGGAGGTGTCTATTTGTATAATAACTTACCATACGAACTGATTCAAATGCTTGAATGGAGGCTTGTAGGGAGCCACGGGGCTTTGGATTTGTGAAGTTTCATAATGCGGAAGATGCTGCTGAAGCCAAGGAACAGATGGACCATCAAGTTATTGGTGGACGTGAGATTAGAATTGTTTTTGCTGAAGAAAACAGAAAAACTCCTCAAGAAATGCGTATGAGTTCACGTATAAGGTCGAGCCTTTTTTTATTTTTCTTTCATTCTACCATGTTCGGTGACAACCTTTTTCTTCTAAATAGATGTGTGATCATGGTTTAGCCATTACTGATAGAAGTTTGGTTTTATATCATAGTGACCGATATGGAGGAGGATACAGGAGGAGAAGCCCACGGAGATCCCCAAGACGTCGATATCGTTGTAAGTTTCAGTTGCTTTACTTATGAATGAATTCGGGAAAATCATCGTTTAAAGTTGTTCATGATAGCGAATGCTTCCATAGTGAAATAATTTGAAATCCTTTCCTTGCTGACTAATTGCTTACGATATTTTTCTATGGCAGCCTATTCACGATCACCTTCACCAGTCAGGCGCGACTCAAGGTATTCACGATCACCTTCACCAGCCAGGCGGGACTCAAGGTATTCACGATCGCCTTCACCAGCCAGGCGGGACTCAAGGTATTCACGATCGCCTTCACCAGCCAGGCGGGACTCAAGGTATTCACGATCGCCTTCACCAGCCAGGCGGGACTCAAGGTATTCACGATCGCCTTCACCAGACAGGCGTGACTCAAGGTATTCGCGATCGCCTTCACCAGTCAGGAATGACGCGAGGTATTCGCGACAGCCTTCACCAGTCAGGTATGGGTTACAACCGCTCCAGATGCTTTTGTGTCATGCCATATTGGGCTTACATATTGTTGACTAACTGCTCTTCATTTTCCCAATTTATAAACTTTTGACCAGTTTCTTGTCACTGCTTTTTTTATCGCCTAGCCTTCACACCATGTTCTTCAGTTCTCTATTTTGTTAGATTTATTTGTACATT
This sequence comes from Macleaya cordata, assembly GCA_002174775.1. Taxonomy (NCBI): domain Eukaryota; kingdom Viridiplantae; phylum Streptophyta; class Magnoliopsida; order Ranunculales; family Papaveraceae; genus Macleaya; species Macleaya cordata. Next base: position 250,186 of record MVGT01000187.1, on the reverse strand, counting down.
TGAGCTGGAATTATCTGTCTTGGATAATTATATTGTTTCTTAACCATCTTAGCAGAGTTCATTTGACTTGTCGCATCTTTCATCTGTCCACTTGGATTAACTATAGACTGGTTTGGTACTGATTTGGTGCTTATAAGCTAATCATCATACTATTATGAATATTGGATGGTCAAAGTTCTAGATAAATCATTGTTAATGCCAAGGGCCCAAGAGTTGAATTGGCTTTTCAAATCAGCATTTGGGGTTCCTGAAGTGAGTGGGGTGGATCAACTTGATGTTAGAGAGCTTTAAAATGATGGTCTTGAGTCAAATGAGTTTTTTATTTGGTAGATGCTGAGTTACTCTATGTAGGATGATTTTAAATCTGGGTTTGTTTTTTCGCTCTTTTACTACCTTGCATTCTTCTCAAACATAAATGGTCTACCTGCCTACTTGACCAGACTGACAAATCAAGGATCACTGATGATCTTTGTATTCCTTGTCTAATATTCTTAAATGATGGTGTTTGTAACAATTTTATCTGTACTTTTTAAGAGTATTTTTTTGTTCTTCTGAATTCTGATAAAAACCACATCATAGGTTATCTACTTGTTGCAAGTCTTTTCTGCTCTATTTACGTTGTAGGTTGTACTGCGTGGAGATTAAAATCAGTCCATGGAGTATACATTTTGCCATTTTTAGTTTACTATAATCCATCATATTGGTAAATGTATCATAAATGGAGCCTGCAATTGGTTGTTGTTATTAGACATTTGTTTGAGTTTTAAGTTAGGGAACATGTAGCTTCTGTACTTCCGTTAAATGGTTTGGACCAGTTAGAGAACATCTGTCTTTTCTTTTTTGTTTGAGGGCTGTTTCAGATATCCTTGTAGGTTTTTGAATGTAAAAGCTTTAATGAAAGCAAGCTTTTGTTGCTTTGATAGCCGTCCATCCATGTATTCTCTTATATGTGCTGCATGTTCTCTTGGTCCAAATGTAGCTTGTATTGATGTATCTGCATAATATCTGGTGGTGGTTTATTTCATGCAGATTATAAAGTGAAAAGAGATCATAAAGAATACATGGATTAGTAAAGACTAAAGACTAAGAGACCTTAAAGTGACTGATTTCTTGCTTGCTTTTCTTTTGAAGCCACTCCAGAAGTACTGATTAATGTTCTCATCTTCGTCGAATCTAATCTACAAACTGCTTGGACCTTCCCATTTTTTGGGTTTGGGCTTGTAAGGTTCAGCACTACTATATGGAACTGTCAAAACCAGGTTATCATGGTTTGTGAGTTCTACTATAATCATGATAAAGTTTTATTTTTCTTGGTGGTCTACATTTTGATATCTTGGTTTTGCATACTACTCAGTTTGAACAAAGATTCTAGAGCATATAGTTCCAAAGAGAATGGAAACCCGACAAAGTCCTTATTGCTAGAGAGTATCATCTGGATGGGGTTTTTCAGTAAAGAAGAAGATAATTTGAGGTTTTAGAAAGATGGGCCAAAGAGAGCTGTGGAGTTATCAGATGCTGATCAATCAGTGCTCCATTATATAGCATAGTTGAAAAAGTGTTTGGATCAAAAGTTTCTTATTATTGTTCTGGATTCTGTGTACAGATGCAAGGAACAGGTGAGGTTTCCAACATTTGGATTATAAATGGGGCTTTAAGAGCTTTCCTGACCTGTCAACAACAAACTGAATCTAATGGCATTTATTTTCTTTATTTTGATTCGGTGATTTGATAAAATTTGTTCTTATCTTAGTATGTACTTATGTATCATACCTGAATTTTATAGTGCTTATTAATGTTTAAAATCGTGACGAGCATTTGAAATTGGAGAAAGGGTGTTCTCTCCCACTTGAGAGCTAGATTTGGTGTTCATTGAATGTTTTACCTTGATATATTATCTCATTTGCGTGTTGGTGTTCCTTCCTATTATTTAATAAAATATTCCTTCTTGGGGGCACTGAATTAATGGCTACGGTGGGAAAATTGCAGAGAAAGGGATCATAGTGCTCAAGATGGTTATCATTCGCCCCGAGGATCCATTTCCAGGTCTCCCTCTCCCCGTGATGAGAAAGTTTACATGTCAGATAGGAGGTCACCGAGTCCGAAGGAGAACGGTCAGAGTCCATTGAGGTCACGTTCCTACAGGTATTTCTTTCAACTCAATGTGGTTGTTCAAGGTCAGAGAAATTACCAGTCCCAGAGGGTTGGCCAGCTCCATCTTCCTAAACTTGGCTGTCCATCCATTGACACCCCCAGACAGATTTTGCAAATCTTTGGTCGGTTTGATGGACCTTAATATCCAATTGGAGTTTATAATTTTTCTGATTAAAAAAAAAAGAGAAATGTTTTTGTTTTCGAGAAAACCATGGAGCAGAATATTGATTGTTCTTAATTTACTGTTTGTTGCAGTCCTCGTCGATGATGGTTCCACTCAGCGGGTGCTTTGTGGCTAACAGTGGCTCTTTCCAGCTGTTGTTGTTCCTGAAGAAATAGGTGTAAGTAAATATGTTTCAGTTAGAACAGATGTAGTTCAGGTTTTAAAAATGAGGATTGATGGAACAGGATTTCTGACTTCTGCAGAACTTGAATTTTTTTGAAACTCAGTATAGCTGATTTCTGGACTTACATGGTCTTACTTATCTGTACTTATGTTGACAGCTGTCTTGTTTAATCAATGAGAGTTTCATTGAAAAGGCCTTCATCCCAGTTTTCATAAAACTGAGAGAGGATCTCATAGCCATAGGAGTCTGTCATTTCAATTTGCATGTCTCCTCGATCTCTTCTGGGGTACCCTAACAATAATCATCCTTTCTCATCTGACCAATCAAACGTGACCAAGAATTTCAAAATAGAGGCCTGGATTCCTCCTCTGGTAAAGCTAAGCTTCTGGACAAAAGATGTTTTCAGGTAGAGTAATGCTAGGTTGCCTGCACACATGACTGTCTCTTTGACTGCCTGTGACGTGGGTGCCGATGTGGTGCCTCAATTTTGTGCACCACATCGGTGACGTGGCAAGAGTGTTTTTTTTTACATCTCTATATCGACAACTTCCACCATCATCAACACCACCCCACCACCACCACCAAACACCGCCGCCACCACTACCACCACCACCACCGCCGCCACCGCCACCACCACCACCGACCACCGTGCCATCACCAACTCTCTCTCTCTCTCTCAAATCTAAAAAAAAAAATCTCAGATCTGAAATCAGATCTGGGTTTTTGGAAAAAAAACACCCTCTCTATCGGATCTCTTCCAGATCTGAAATTTTTTTTTTCAGATCTGGGAATCTCTCTACCCCCCTCTCTCTCCCCCACACGATCTCTCTCACAACCTTTCCATCTCACTCTCTCTCTCTCCCCCAACCCCCTAGCCTATCTCTCTCCCACACGATCTCTCTCACAGCCTCTCCATCTCACACTCTATCTCCCTCCCCCAACCCCCTAGCCTGACCTCCCCTTCACTCTCTCACAACCTCTCCATCTCACACACGAAATGGCGTTGAGGAAAGACCTTCTCCGACGAAAACGTCTTTCTCTCTCTTTTCCCCTGAAATCCTTCTCTCTTCTCCCCTGAAAACTTCTTTCTCTCTCTTCTCCCCTGAAATCCTTCTCTCTTCTTCCCTGAAAACTTCTTTCTCTCTCTTCTCCCTTGTACTCTTTACGTTAAAAAAAAAAAATTGGGAGAGCTGATGTGGTGTACAAAATTGAGGCACCACATCAGCGCCACGTGTTGAGGCAGTTAATACTGCAGTCATCACTCCAGTCAACGTAGCATTGTTGTTTCAGGAAAAACTTGAATGAAACCAATGAACTAACAGTACAAGTGGATCGATTATTCTTTGCTAGAATAAATTAAATTTTTTTGAGAATTTCCCACGTCAAATTTTGATGATCGGGGTGGGCAAGCACTATGGGAAACCCTATAAAATCGAAGGCCTTTACCTTTTGAAAGTAAGGACAGAGTCTAATGCTGGTAGACTCTCAGACGGTACCTGAGATGAGGTTGAAGGGGTTAGAGGGATCCATAGTACCTCAAATTGTAGAAAATTAGAGGGTTTGAGCCTTTGAGGTCCATTGCACTTGCCCCCACCCCATGTAAATTAGATGCCCTCTATAGCTAAAAACTAGTTACCGAGAGAATTAAAAATCTGGGATTTTCACCGGAAAACAAATACTATATCACCCGCCTCATTGATCCACCGTGATCCCTCCATATTTCCTAAGGTTAGGTCTGTTATTCGTGTTGAAGTGCACGCTGTAGAGGGGTAATATTGTACTTTTCCTTTGATGGGGCACCCCACAATTTACACTATTCCCACTCAAAAATTTCTTTATTAACACTCCACTTATTTTCACTTCATTTACACCACATGTGGGGTTAACATGCGATTGTAAGGCTATTTTGATTTACATGATGATGAATTCGTCTTCACTAAAATCAGCCCCTAGATCATACATCCATTGATACAATCCCAAAGATAATATCTAAACAAAACTAAATAAAATTAGAAAAATAGAAGATTAGACGGAGAAAGATAAGAATTGGCTAATAGAAGACCCGGTAACCTTAATATTTTAGGGCTGATTGAGGAGCCCTTGACCTTCTCCCATAACATCCCCTTCAAAATAGAAACAGATCACACTACTAGCTCCAAAATAGGAACTACATCGAAAATGCTTGTGACCAGTCTCTAAATCTGTATATTTATACAGATTGAGGTGGCAATCTCAATCCACCATTTATTGTGATTTGTGTGGTCCCCACAACTAACTGTTTTACACAATGAGTGGTGGATTGAGGGTGCCACGTCAATCTGTATAAATATACAGATTTAGAGATCGGTCTCAATAGCACTTTTGGAACTACATATACCACTAGGAGATTTATTCAAACAAATCTTAAGACCAGTTCAACTTACAAAACTACTCCATCAAACTACCAATGATACTATATTTCAAGTTAGATCACCATAAGTGGGTTAGTATCATCCATACAGCTCCAAAAGAAGATGTAAGGAGCGTGTAAGAATAATAAGGATGGAATAGTAACCTTTGTTTTTCCGATTAAAAATCTAGCTGCAATCTCCAAATGGCCACACAAGAAGGTGTAAGGAGAGTGTAAGAATAAGAAGAGTGGAATAGTAACCTTGATTTTCAATAACTACCAAACCAACTGAAATTCATCATTTCTGTTCCAGATAACTAAAGCCAAGAAAAATTGAAAGATTTGGGATAAAATCTGGTCCAATTCTTGATTCTTGGCTTTGGGATTTTGAGGGTTAGTACTAGTCTATATATATCAACACAATTGGTCACTTCACTTCTCACCAAAATTAACCTACATTGATCTCAAACAAATCACACCCAACCAAAACCCATCTACCCCACCATCTCAGAGACTTTCTTTCTTCTGTTCTTCCCCTGTTAATCAACTTGATTATCAACTCCTTTTTTTTTTCCTCAATCTCTCTAATGAACATGGCTGTAGAAGGGTACAAATTTCATGTCTTACTAGTAAATGACGATCCTGTAGAGAGAAAGGTGAATGAGAAGCTCTTCAAGAAATCATTTTCTAAAGGTAATTCAAGATTTGAGTACAAATTTCTGCCCTTTTGATTAATTCTTCTAATCTTCTTTTTCTTTTATGGTTTTTAATTTGTTCTCTGTTTTGTTTCTTGCAGTTACTAGTGTTGATTCTGTAAGTAAAGCTCTTGAAATTCTGGGTTTGTTGGAGGAGGAAAAGGAGGAGGAACAAACAAACTCATCAAGCCCAAATTCTGTCTTTTTATCAGAAGATCATATTCGTCATGAGGTTTGATTTCTCATCTTCATCTTAATTTTTTGGTAAGAATTTTTTAAATTCATGATCTGGGTTTTGTTTCTTAATCTTTAATTCTGATTTTTTTCTGTTATATGAAGCAGAAGTTCATCTGATCATTACAGATTACTGTATGCCTGATATTTCTTGTTATGATTTCCTTAAAAAGATTATGGTACACTTCAATCTACATCATATATTCTTAATCTTGTCAGTTTTATGTTTTTTAGTACTTTCTTTAGTATGAATCCATTTTTTTTTCTTTCCTTTCACAATCTCATTTGATTTGGTCTGATAAATTGTAATGAAAACTACGGGAATCTCCATCTCTGAAACATATACATGTAGTAATCATGTGCTCTGAGTCTGATTTTGTACCATCAAAGACTGTCAGGTAATAGCAAGTTAAGATTACCCATTCAATCATCTTTAGGTATTTGACCTATAATTCAATGAAAAAGAAAACCCAGATTTTAGTTTTGGGTTTTTCTAATCTGATTTCTTTTGATTGGTATTAATTCTTTCAGATGCTTAGAACAAGGTGCAATAGAGATCATTCCGAAACCAGTGAAATTATCTGATGTGAGAAGGTATAAACGAGATCTAGTGAAGGTGAAGTTAGACCAAGAAGAATCACAGCAGTCAGAAGAACAAGAAGAATCAGAACAGCCAGAAGAACAAGAAGAATCATTACCACAAGAACAGACAACAACTCAAAAACAAGAAGAGGGAGGCAATGAAAGAGTTGTACAAGACCAGCAAGATACAGTAATTTATTACTCCCCATTATCTTCTCTTCTTTTTCCCTTCTTATTTATTTATTTATTTATTTTTTGCTTTGGATTTATGTTTTCTGTTGATGTGTTTTGATAAACAGAGGGACAACAAAAATGAAGATTGACAGAGAGAGAAAGAGAGAGGGATTCCACTACAATTGCTTTTTCTTGTTCATGTTTGATAATACTAGAGAGAATGCCTCAATTGGGAATTTTTTTTGTTTTCTTTTCTGGATTCATGTCAGAGGCTCAAAAGGATGAGAAGAGAGAGAGAGAGAGAGAGAGAGAGAGAGAGAGAGAGAGAGAGAGTCAGATCAGAGTCAACTGTTTTTTTCTTTTTTTTGTTCTTTTATTTTTGATAATTTTTTTTCTTGTATTCATGTTTCATATCAGATGCTCAACACAAATGTAGATTCAGAGAGAGATACATGAATGGATGCATTTACATAAATGATTAAACCATGCATGGCCTCCAGTTTTTTTTTTTTTTGGGCAATTTTAGCTTAAAATTCCACTTAAGAACTGATTAAAAATTTCCTTTTCTTCCTCATTTCCATTTTCCAATTTAACAATGAAGATCATCTTGATTGGATTATTTCTAACCGTTGGATGGACTTGCTTGACCCATGATAGAAACTGCTTAAACGGCCAGCAGATAAGGAGGAATTAGATGTGAAGGTCAAGCATGATTGGTCAATAGCTCAAATCCTCATGGGTGAATGGGGGCCTTAAAATGAAACAAGTAGAAATCTCCAGTCCAGTTTCAATTTGACCCAAAAAAAAAAAAATGTAAATATATATTTCATCAACAACCTCTGAAGCAATTTATCTTTTTGAATGGATTTACTTCTTAATTTACTTTTTTTTTTCAAATTTAGTTTTAGCGACTAATCTCATTTTAAAGATCTTCCCTAAAAGATTTCAAGCTTACTTTGTAATTTACTTATGCAATTTTCAGAGTTGCATTACAACAACACTGCAACCTGGTTTGCAGTGGTCATTTGATATCCAAAATATTAATCATCTTTCTTTTTCTTTTTCTTTTTTTTTTTTTAAATTTTGTATTAGTGACTAATTGCATTTTAAGAACTTTCATGAATGCTTTTTAAAAATATTATTTTGTCACAATTCGATTTATGATTAAAATGTTATCCCATTTTTAATCCTTAACTTATAAACTTCAAAACAAAATGATTTCATCAAACAAATATCATGTCTCATAAACTGATGACTAAAAAGAACATTAAGCTGTCTTTAAGGCTAATTTTTTTTCGAAATTGGGCTGCCATTTCAATTCCGTGGTCAACGTACTAGATTAGCGCAACAACAGTCAGTTTCATATAGTCGACAATACAAAATAGCTTGTCGTATGTAGAGCTGAAGGCACAATTACAAAGTACAATCCATATATCATTTTGTAAAATTTATATTGTCGGTTTCAAGTAACCGGTCCACAGCCTATATAACCTGGTTGATCCAAGTACAGCTGTACAGAGTACGAACTTTATATTTGAAGCTAACAGTATTTAGATACTCATCAAATTTTGAGTAATGTTACGTGTACAAGATATTTAACAAAAAGTTTGACAAAGAAGTGAGGATGCAAGATCTTCGACAAGGTCTCAACGGTAAAAATACAAGAATAATAATTTTTGATCTCTCATTTATTCTCTCATTTGTTGGTCAAATTTTTTCAATAACTACCAAAAAAACCAAACCAACTGAAATTCATCATTTATGTTCCAAGAGAACAGAAATCAAGAAAATTTGAAAGATTTGGAGGATAAAATCTGGTCGAATTCTTGATTTCTTGGCGTTGAGATTTAGAGGATTTGTGTTTAAACAAGATTTAGAGGTACTAGTCTATATATATCAACACAATTGGTTCCTTCACTTCTCACCAAAATTAACCTACATTCATCTCAAACAAATTACACCCCAACCAAAACCCATCCACCACCGTCTCAGAATTTCTTTCTTTCTTTTGTTCTTCCCCTGTTAATCAACTTGATTATCATCATCTCCTGTTTTTTCCTCTCTATAATGAACATGGATGCAGAAGAGTACTATGAATTTCATGTCTTACTAGTAAATGAAGATCCCATGGAGAGAAAGTTGACTGAGAAGCTCCTCAAATCGACATCTTTTGAAGGTAATTCAAGAATTGAGAAAACTACTAACACATATCTAGTGTTAAATTTATTATCTTCCCTTTTGATTAATTCTCTAATCTTGTTTTTCTTTTATGGTTTTTTGTTTTGTTTCTTGCAGTTACTAGTGTTGATTCTGTAAGTAGAGCTCTTGAAATTATGGAATTGTTGGAGGTAGAAGATGAACAAACAAACTCATCAGATTCTACTCATTATGATGTTTGATTTCTCATCTTCACCTTAATTTTTTGGTAAGAATTTTTTATATTCATGATCTGAATTTTGTTTCTTGATGTTGAATTCTTATGTTGTTTTTTCCTTTTATAGGAATTTGGAATCATCTGATCATTACAGATTACACTATGCCTGACCTATCTGGTTATGATTTGCTTAAAAAGATTAAGGTTATATAATATATTCTTAATTTTGTCAGTTTTTTCTTTGTTTCTTTACCATGTAATTAGATTTGGTCTGATAAATTGTAATTGAAAACTACAGGAATCTCCATCTCTGAAACATATACCTGTTGTAATCATGTCCTCTCAGTCTGATTGTGAACCATCAAAGATTAGCAGGTATTTAAGATAACCCATTTAATCATTTTAATCTATTTGATACAAAATTCAATGAAAAAGAAAACCCAGACTTCAGTTTTAGGTTTCTAATCTGAAATCTTTTGATGGGTATTAATTCTTCAGATGCCTAGAAAAATGTGCAGTATAGTTCATTAAGAAACCAGTGAGAGTATTTGATGTGAAAAGGTTTAGACGACATCTACGGTGGGTGGCAGCAGAACAAAAAGATACACAAAAGCCAGAAGAACAAGAAGAAGAATCACTACCACAGGAACAAACAACTGAAAACAAGAAGAGGAAGGCCATGGAAGTGGGAAAAGGCCAGCAAGATACAGTAATTTACTCCTCCCATTAGCTTCTCTTCTTAATTGTTTTTTTTTTTTTGCTTTTGAATTATGTTTTCTGTTGATGTGTTTTGGTATACAGATGTTCAACAAAAATGAAGATTGACAGAGAGATAGAGAGTGGCTCAATTGGACTTTTTTTCTTTCCTATTTTGGATTCATGTTTGATATCAGAGGCTCAATAGAGATAGAGATTGACAAAAGATGAGGCTCAACTGTTTTTCTTTTTCATTTTCGGATTCATGTTTCATAGCAAATGCTTCACAGTTGCACAAATGTAGATTCAGAGAGATGATCCTTATAGTGAGATGCCTGAATGAAGCATTTAATTACATAGATGATTAAACCATGCACGACTTCCAGTTTTTCTTCTTTTTTTTTTTTGGACAATTTTAGCTTAAAATTGAACTAAAGAACTGATTTATAATTTCCTTCTTCATTTCCATTTTACAATTTAACATTGTAGATCATCTTGAGTTTAGATGCAAAGGTCAGACAAGGTTGGCCAAATGCTCAAATCCCATGGAGGCCTTAAAAGTGAAACAACTAGAAAACTAAAGCCCAGTTTCAATCTGGCAGGGAATGTTTTTTTTGAAGATTAGAAAGGAGTGATGTCAAACTACAATGTGTGATAAAATCTTGTTGTACATACCAAAAACCCTTTTGCTAATAGTGGATCATTCCCTCCTTTTATCATGACCCTTTCAGTATGAATCACATTACCATGCACTTTAGCATTACAATCAATACACTAAAGAAGCACCCAGATGACAATTTCAACAACTGAAAATTGAGAGCAGCAAATGGAATTTAATTACCATTCTATAAAGCTTAAGATCGTAAAAATGTTGAAAGAAAACTCTGATACAAAAAATGTAAATATATATTTCACACCCTCTGAAGCAAAATTCATCTTTGACTGGATTTACTACTTATGTCCAGAGCCAACACCAAAAAAGAAACCAAAGCAAGAGAAAGAGTAACAATCCTCGTTAAGCTAAACAGCTACCTAACATATCTCTACCTCGGACAATTAAGCATCTAACTTCTCCACATCCTCAAGAACGAGGGCTTTCGTAGGTCAATTAAGCATCTAACTTCTCCACATCCTCAAGAACGAGGGCTTTCGTAGGTTTCGCCAACAGATCAGTGAATTCCTGGAAAGGGGATTTCGTGAAGCGAGTTTCCCTCCAGAAATCAGGTGTCAGAAACCCGTATGTTTTTAGGAGGCAATCGAAAGTCGCCTGCACATTCAAAGCATATGAAAATCAAATTATCAGGTACAAGGCTTATAAAAGAAATCACTCTACATGAACAAAACCACACCACGAATAGAAGTAAATATCCAGTAAGATCAAATGTTTCTTACAGATCAACTTTTGCAATGGAAGCAATGAGCATTCCAAAATTTCAAAGAGAAAAGAATATCAACTTGAACAATACCAATTCAATATCAAGAAAGGAATAAAACATACAGACAGACAGAAAATAATAACTGCATTTGTTTCAGTAGACACTGTTAATAAGTGGACACTTTTGATCTTAAAAAGTGGTGTTTAACTTCAGTCCATATTTTTATGGCTTCAGAATTCAAGGTTTGGCAGTGGTTTTCTATTAAGGTTGAAACTGGAAGAAAAATAAGACTTCACAAATATCACAATTGAATTAACCATCAGAAACCCCATGGTTGACTTTAAAGTTCGAACTTTAATGACAAAAATAGTATTGTAAGTCATCTTTGCTCAGAAAAATGAATTCTCTTCTCATGGATCTTGTGAACAAAATCTCTGAAGTCTGACATGTGAAGAATTTCATAAATCATCCCTGCAGAACAATATATTTACAGAAGCGGTTGTGAAAAACCAGCAGAAAATTAGATTTTAATACCTAGTTAATTAAAACAAAAAGAATTATCTAACTCATATCAGCTCAGACAATAGAATTATCTTCCCAAGGATTTCTAGAGAAATCTCTGAAGTCTGATATGTGAAGATTTCATAGTTCATAACCGCCCAAACTACTTCGAAGTAGGGGTGTTGCTTTTATATCTATGCTTATTCAAACAGCAAATATACTAACTAGATTAACAACAAAAAGAAAAAATAACACCAACTAACTCCACCAAGAAAAGTGAATATCCTTCTCAAAGATTTCCAAAGAAACTGTCAGACATCTGACATTTTAAAGAATTTCAAAATTCATCACCACAGAAAAACACGCTAGTAGCAGCTCTCATATCTATCTAAGGTTGTCCACATTAATAGAACAATTTTCAGAATAGCGTATATTGCCTGATTAGGCATGTAATCATCGAGCCGCTAACAAAAAAAGGACCTCATTGCCAGTTCTCAGATAAACCATGCACTTGCAGTTTACACAAACAAAGCAGTGAAGTACTAGAACAGGAAAAAAATGGCAAAACAATCGAAGTAACAAAAAAAGGGAATTATCCAGGCAGACAATGGAAAGCCATATGGATTGCTAAATGATGAACTGGCCATACCATGATCTACAGACTAACAACCAGGGAGTGTCGACAACCATTTAACCAGAGGAGAAACAAACAGATACAATTCAAATTGCTCAGAACTGAGGGATTTTGACAGGCAGAAAGACATCACAAGATTGGAAAAATTTATAGATCTGAAGATCAGAAATATCAGTGATGGTTCATCAGTCAAAATTGATTCAGAAACATGGACCAAAAAGATTACTCATCTCCCAACAAATCCATCCCTTCCTTGACAAAAATAGAGGAAAATGAGTTACAAACTACGAACACGAGCTAGTTAAAAAAAGGAAAAACAGAAAACGTAGAAAGTTGAATCTGGAAGAAAAGACTACAAATTCAAGTAACTATACAACCACCATGCTTGGGTTAAACAATAGATATGCCATTGCCGCGGGTTTTATGATCTTAGGTACCCACATTGAAGGCCAAAAGATTATTACTTAATGCCATTCAAACAAACATGAATCACTAAATGTCATCTCTGCTCAGAACAATGAATTCTCTTCTCATGGATCTTGTAAACAAAATCTCTGAAGTCTGACATGTGAAAAATTTCATAAATCATCCTTGCAGAACAACATTTTACATATATTGAATCCATCAAGTTCAAATGTGTTGTATCAAAAATGGGGTGGGGGCTTCAAAAGGTCTATATTATCATATAATTTGCATAAGAAAAAGCAGCTAACTATAAAAATTAACCCAACAAAATCTAAAGCTAAAAGAACTTCTTCTCAAATAAGATACTAACTCAACAATTTTGACATTGAAACAAAACCCTTTTCCCAAAAACATGGGTGAACAAAACAATAAATTCATTTAACAAGAGCTACAAAATAAAGGATATTATCCCAAAAACATTATAAAATGAGATTGTAATTTAGTACTCAGATCAAGGTGATTTAGAAGTAAAAATGAACGCCCAGTAAAATAAAACACTAATTTTTTTCTTAATGTGGGGTTAGAGAGAAACTGATCAAAATAACATTCAACTAAACAAAATGAGGTTAGAGAGAGAAGCAAACCTTGACGAAGTTGCCGAGAGTTTTAGTGGATCCACGAGAAGAGGTAAAGACATCATCAATACCAGCGAACTGCAAAACCTTCTTGGGAACCCTAGCAGCGACAATCCCAGCACCACGAGGAGCAGGAACCATACGTACAGTGACAGACCCACACTTACCAGTAACCTTACAAGGCACAGTGTGAGGCTTACCGATCTTGTTACCCCAATAACCCCTCCTCACCGGAATCACAGACAACTTCGCAAGAATAATAGCCCCTCGAATCGCAGTTGCAACTTCCTTGCTGCATTTCACACCCAGCCCTACATGCCCATTACCGTCACCAACGACGACAAATGCCTTGAACCGGGTTCTCTGTCCGGCTCGGGTCTGTTTCTGAACTGGCATGATCTTCATCACCTCGTCTTTAAGAATAGGACCCAACAGGGTTTCGATGATCTGGTGCTCCTTCACTGCGAGCGAATGAAGGTAGATCTGCTCCAAGCTTCTGATCTTTCCTTCCTTAACGAGGCGTCCGAGTTTAGTGACAGGAACCCATTTCTCTTCCTCCTCTCGGCGGCCACCACCGCGACGCCCGCCACGTCGATCTCCACGGCCTCTATCACCACGTGGACCACCACGGCCGAAACCACGACCAAAACCACCACGATCTCCTCCGCCTCTCTCAGCCATGGTTGATTGTTCGGCTCTCTCTGGTTTTGGTGGGTCGTTGGTGAATGAGAGAAGAAATGATACACAGAAAGCTTCAGAAGTAGGGTTTATATACGAGGGTGAGGTCCGTTAGGAAACCCTAGTTAGGGTTTTCTCTTTTGTTCCCAGACTTGAGTGTACCAATTAAGACCTCATAGTTGATCTCTACGCGGGCCTCACAAGTGAATCAGTTGGGGCGTAACAAGTAAAACTTTGGGTGTAAATATCCGGTTCCTGGAAGTACAGATAACATCTACGCGCATTTTAGTCTCAGGCAGTCACACGCTCGGATGCTCACTAACCGTCACCAACGGATAGTTGTGGATAGATAAACCTCTGTTCCTCTCTCTCACTCTTTCTCTCTCTAGAAATCAGCAAATCTTCACTGAACAACACCAGCAAATTTCCATGACGAGCTTGAGTTTCAATTCAGCTAGAATAAGAAACCATAAGCCTCAATCACAAAAACCCATCTCCAATTTCATATTCCCTTCAAAACCCATCAGAATCTCATTCTGTTCCTCTAATTTCTCCACAACCCCACACATTTCTCGACTCAAATCCTCCCAATTAAGATTGAATTCCATCTCTGAAGGCTCAGTTTCTGTGCCTACTGATGAATCTTCTGTTTCAACGCCAATAAACAGTGTTGAAGATGAAATTGATGATCCCACAGCAGAAGTGAGCTATTTAGACCCAGAATTTGATCCCAAGAGCATTTCAGAGTGGGAATTGGATTTCTGTTCAAGACCCATTTTAGATATCAGAGGGAAAAAGGTTTGGGAGCTTGTTGTTTGTGATAGTTCACTTTCTCTTCAGTTTACCAAGTATTTCCCAAACAATGTTATCAATAGTATCACTTTAAAGGATGCTATGATATCAATTTGCGATGATTTAGGCGTTCCTTTGCCAGAGAAGATTCGGTTCTTCAGGTGACTTTAGTTTAATTTCAATTCTTGTTGTTATTTTTCTGTTTCTGGATTTTTCTCTTCTGTTTGTAAATTTTTTTTTTTTTTTTACTTGGACTTAATTGATTGATAGAAAAGAAAATGTGATTTTGATTTATGTTTTTACTGATTTACTGGTTTGTATAGGTTACAGATGCAGACAATTATAACGAAAGCCTGTAAGGAGCTTGGCATAAAACCTATTCCAAGTAAACGGGTAAGCATTGTTTACGTCTTTTACCAGTGATTAAAAGAGTTACTGTTTAACTAGGTTGAGATGAAATCATATAGAAATTTTACGTGTCCTTGCACAATGAAACCACTAATAGCAAAGGTTTAAAATCTCCTATGTAAGTAATGTTTTGGTTAGTTGAAAACCGAGACATTCCGATCAAAACATATGGATGCATTTCGAAACATTCAGAAAAAACTACTACTACATTTGCAAGTACTGAAACATACTGATACAAACTGGAGTTCCAGTAACTACCGAAACCGTAATGAGATATTTTGTATTCGAACTTTTGAACCATGCCAATAGCTAAGATACTTTGGAGGAGATTATGATGGTTAATGAACAATACCATGTTTTTATGCCTTTCAATAAGAAACCCATGTTAAGAACAATTCTTAAAGCTCCAACTGTTAAGGAGTAGTAACAATATATATACAAGGGTCTGTGGGTCTTGACAGAGTTTTGCCTCTCATACCCAAACTAGGGTAGAGTGAAACAATGTATAATAAGAATTGTGAAGTTACAAGATTATCCTTATAGGTTACATACAGTAAAGATTGTATATAAAAGCATACAAAGCTATACAAGATATATATGCTGTTACACCCCCCCTCAAGCCGAACGCGGAGTATCCATAAGTGAGAGCTTGGAACTTATAAATTGATGCCGATCTTTGACAAGACCCTTTGTAAAAATGTCCGCAATTTGATGTCTAGTGGAGATGTAAATAACACGTAAGGATCCTCGTGCAACTCGTTCACGCACAAAATGGTAATCAATCTGGACATGTTTTGTGCGTGAATGCATAATGGGATTCAGTGCCATGTACGTGGCACTGACATTGTCACAATAAATGATTGGAGGGGCTTGCGTAAAAATACACAAATCCCGTAGAAGATATTGAATCCAGGCAATGTCAGCAGCTGTGAGTGCTAATGCACGATACTCAGCTTCTGTACTTGACTTTGAAACGGTTGGTTGTTTCTTGGACGACCATGAAATCAAGTTATTACCAACAAATACACAACTACCAGTGGTGGATCTCCTAGTATCAGGATTGCCTGCCCAATCTGCATCACTAAACCCACGTATCTGAAAATCGGAATTAGAAGTGAATTGGATCCCACGACCCAAGGTTCCTTTCAAATATCTTAAAATCCGCTTAACTGCAAGAAAATGCACATCAGTAGGAGAATGCATAAACTGACTAACCTGGTTAACAGAATAGGAGATATCTGGTCGGGTCATGGTTAAATATTGTAGTGCTCCCACCAAACTACGATACATGGTAATATTATTAAACAAAGCACCAGAATAAGCAGACATTTTCCCACCAGTAGGAGACGGTGTAGATACAGGTTTTGAATTGATGAGGTCTAATCTTTCAAGAATTTGAAGAGTATATTTAGTTTGACTTAGATGAAGTCCATTTGGAGTACGATTGGCCTCCATTCCTAAGAAGTAATGAAGGTCACCTAAATCAGTCATAGCGAATTGCTTTTGAAGATCAGTGATAAGAGAAAATAAACCTGTATCTGAGCCAGTTAATAAGATATCATCTACATAAAGAAGAAGAACGAGGATACCTGTAGATGACCGACGGATAAACAATGAAGTATCTGACTTAGATGATATGAAGCCCAATTCAGACAAATATGAAGTAAAGCGATGAAACCAAGCTCGAGGAGCTTGTTTCAGACCATACAATGCCTTATGTAGCTTACAGACATGATTTGGATAATGCTGATCAATGAAACCCGGTGGTTGAATCATGTAGACCTCTTTGTCAAGATACCCATGTAAAAAGGCATTTTTGACATCGAGTTGACGAATAGGCCAGGATTTGCTAACAGCAAGACTAAGGACTAGGCGGATG
>MVGT01000187.1:207253-229229 GCA_002174775.1 Macleaya cordata | reverse complement strand
GTACCGTTGAGATGCATGGCTGCGAAAGTTTGTGGAAGATCGGCGGGCTGATATGAGTGATCAAAGCGATGATGACACTCTAAAGCATGATGTCCAGGTTTACCACAAACCTGACAAGAGGATGGCGGATTAGGAGAAAACGGCGGTGCACCCAAGATGGATCGACCCTGATTCACATATCCCTGATTCACATATCCAGTATGAGGATAACTAGAGTGCTGATATCCCATAGTTGGATATCCACGACCACTTCCTCTTCCTCCCCAACGACCATTGCCTCTTCCTCCCCAACGACCACCACGGCCTTTGTAAGTGTTTTGGTTATTGGGTTTATGCTGATTTCTATTTTGATTAGGTGTGAAGGACTGATTAGTGGAAGAAGATTGAGATTGGTTGCGAGCAAAAAATGCTGTAGAGGCCAGATCAGTAGACGAAGAATTTAATTGAGTCAATCGAATTTCATGGTTGAGTAATAGAGGGTATAGTTGAGCAAAAGTGGGTAGTTTTTCTCGAGTTTCAATGGCTGTAACAAAACCATGATATTCAGGTCCTAAACCTCTTAGAGTGTTCATCACAAGTTCAGTGTCGGAAACAGGGGTAGAAGTAGATGCTAGGGCATCATAAATGGATCGAAGTTTGGAAACATACTCATGAATGGACAGATTCTGTCGTTGAAGAGTCTGAAGTTGAAATCGTAGCTGATGTTCACGTGCAGTGACCTGTGCTGCAAAGGAGGACTTCAAATATTGGTAGAGATCTCTTGACGTTTCGAACTCTGGTGTTTGAGCCATGACAGAGGCAGAAAACGTGGCTTGAATCCAACTGATGAGTTCTTGATCGATGTTTGTCCATTGAAGGTGTTGAGGATTAGGAATAATGGTAGTTGTGTCAGTATCAAGAATATGAGAGGGAGGAGGGGACACAGTTGGATCAATGAACTGATAGAGACCTTTAGAACGAAGAATAGGGAGGAGTTGCTTTTTCCAGATGAGAAAGTTTTCAGGTTCAAGTTTGATAGCTACTAGTTGAACTAGGTTGTCAAGTTTGTTAAGAGAAGGTAGAGAATAGGTTGCAGCAGGAGAAGAGGGAGGGAGAACAGGGGAGGTGTCAGAGGAGGGAGAAGATTGAGTGTCTGCCATTGAAGAAGGAAGAAGAGTTTGACAGAAAAGAAAACTTGTTTAAGCCTGCGGCTGTGATACCATGACAGAGTTTTGCCTCTCATACCCAAACTAGGGTAGAGTGAAACAATATATAATAAGAATTGTGAAGTTACAAGATTATCCTTATAGGTTACATACAGTAAAGATTGTATATAAAAGCATACAAAGCTATACAAGATATATATGCTGTTACAGGTCTAACAAGGAGTGGACTCATATTCACCAAAACCCGCCCTCAGCAGAATGTTGGATACTCGAACCCACAACCTACAAAGATCTTTGGCTCTGATATCATGTTAACAACTACTTTCTCTTGAAACTCGAATTGTTAGAGGGAGGAGTAACAATATATATAACAAGGGTCTAATTAACAAGGAGTGGACTCATATTCACCAATGACCCTGCAATAGAATTATGTACCTCCGACAGTAGCAAAACAAACGTCTATCGACTCTATCAAGCTGCTTATACCACAAAATCCCACAGCTATAAATGGAGCGGAGATAATGGGGCTTCCTCAGCTGAGTTACTAAAAGTAATTGAATGGTTAGATTTAAGGAGGTGCATAGCTTTGAAGTTTCAACCAGATGTGTCAACTGAAAGATATAAGGTTTGCTTGTGGGTAAAGGATTTATCAAATGCTTTATTGTTAAACCAAAAAAGAAAAAGAAAAAAGTAAATGATCATTGGGGTTTTTATTGTTGCAAATATGATTTTGTTTGTTGCACTAGTTGGATTTGAAAATGTGAAACCTTACATGGAAATTGCAAGAGGAAGTCCATACTGTCATACCTAGGCTTCATAGCTGAGGAAGAAATCTGTTTTTGGAACAATTACTAACGTATATTTGGTGATCCTGTGATTGGTCAACATTGAGGTTTAAATATTAGGCATTACACTACTGAAACCTGGTAAAGAGGAAAATCAAAAGACAGAGGAGGATTGTTACTATCTCAAGCACGATGGGCATGTTTGACGTCCATGCCCCAACTGTTCTTATTGTTAATTAGTCTTTTCATTTTGCAAACAAGGATCTTTTAGTAATTTTGCTTATCCTTCTAGGACTTTTTCAAATAACCTTTGGTCCTGTATCATCTCTCTTTTTGTCTGTTTTCTTTCAATCTATTTCTTGAAGGTTTCTGCTATAGTTTTTGTATGACCAAGACACTTAAATGTGGCGTGTATGTGCACAAGAAAACAGTTGCAAATGTAAATGTCTTTTCTGTGATGCACTTGTGCTGTGTTCTTTCTGTATCTGGGTATCACAGCTCTTCTAGCTATCCTATCGGATTGGGCTTGTAGGATGCACATGTACCTAAAGAATTTGGCTTTGATTTCCTAGTTAGAATTGCTTTATCCTATATGGTTCTTTGATTGTATTGTCATTTGCAGTGTTTATCACTACAACTATGGCTGGAGGAGCGGTATGACACAGTGTACATGTGTCATCCTGGTTTTCAAGCAGGCTCTAAACCACTTTTGGCTTTAGATAATCCCTTTCCGATGGAACTTCCTGAAAACCTTTTTGGGGAAAAATGGGCTTTTGTCCAGCTACCTTTCTCAGGTACATTCATATATACTTTCCCTCTTTAAGATATTTCTCTTTGATATTGTCTGAATATTGGTGTGCACAAAAAGCACTGGCACATTGCGTAAGTACATAAACCAACATGCTATTCATTTATTTACCGTCTTTTACTATTATGAGGCTTTCCTTTACACGAGGAAGATAATACTAATGAGTAAATGTATTGAACATAATGTAGATTAGTTGATAATATTACAGAGGAGCATCTACTTTTTTCGTTTTTCATTTTATCAGATACAAGTGGGCATCTTTTTAATCTGTCTAGCGATTGGTCTACTACTATTTTAACAGTTCAACTTTGATCATAAGCGGTTCTAACACAGGAAAGTTTTAATCAGAGGATAAACAAGTAAGAATTGTGAGGTTCTCATGAGAACATTTTAATATTTCTTTTATGTTGTGATCATATTTTATATTCTCAATGACCAAACTTTCCTTTAATAGTTTCTTTTACAATATTTGTTTTTCTCAAGGAAGAGTAATTCTTGTTTGCAATTCTCAGCTGTTCAGGAGGAAGCGTCATCATTAGAGACAAAGTTTGGCGCAAGTTTAGATTTGGATCTATTGGGAATTGACATTGATGACAAGACATTGGTTCCGGGACTTGCTGTTGCAACTTCACGTGCTAAACCTTTAGCAGGTAACCTCTTAAGTTAACTATCACAGATCAGCTTATCAAAAAAGAAAAGCGTATAAAAAAAAAAAAAAAGATTGGTCTTCACATACAAAAAGAATAGATGGAAAGCAATACAAAAAGACGTTGGCGACTACTAGAGGTGGTGCTTGAGAAAGTTTGACCATCTATTTTTAACTTATGTTTTCCCTTGTATATGGATAACCAGTAGGTTTTTAGGCATCCGTAGTCTCATTATTACAATATAATTTTGATTGGGTCATTGTCTTACTTCCTCCGAAGATATAGTGGCAACAAGATTCTTAATGGGCTGCCTAGAGTTTTGTTAGCAATCACCCGTTTAATTCTGTTTTGATACACGAACTCTGCGTTCTTCATGTTTCTCTTTCTGTTCTTTTTTTTAAAATACGTACTTAACTCCCGTATCTCTCAAGCTGCAATAAAATTCTCAAATTATATGTGGATGTGTTGTATATTTCATATTATACACGAATTATTGTATTATTATTTTCTTCATCTTACTTGAGAAACTTATTTAGAATATGAAAAACATCAACATATATTAATATTTTAATCATTTCAGGATTTTTTCGCCCGAATTTTTTAAACTAATCCAAATAATACTCGAATTTTTTGCGTACCATACTTTCTCCGTATGTTGATTTGCTAACAAGAGTAAAAATGCTTAACCCATGAGCTTCTCTATGTGAACAGCTTGGATGAATGGATTGGAGGTCTGTTCAGTTGAAGCTGACACTGCTCGTGCTTGCTTGATCCTATCCGTCGGAATTTCTACCCGCTATATCTATGCTACCTACAAGAAAACAACAGCAACAACACAAGAGGCTGAAGCTTGGGAAGCTGCAAAGAAAGCCTGTGGAGGCTTGCATTTTCTTGCCATACAAGAGAGCTTAGATTCAGATGACTGTGTTGGGTTTTGGCTCCTACTAGACTTACCCCCACCACCTGTGTAATTTGCTTAAGTAACCTGTCTTGTTCAAGTAAGAAGAAATAGCTCTATGAATAGAGTTAAATTGGCAAAATAGGATTCATGTTGAAGACCCAATATTTGTTGTAAAGCATAGATGATGATGATGAGGCTTGATTATTTATCTCATATGTTTGTCCATAAAAAATGTTGTACTGGGGCTGGGCAGCCCAAAATCTGAAAACAAGAAAAAGTTTTTAGTGTCATCTGGGAAACTTCCTCTGTGTTCAGACTTCAGAGTTTTGTAAATTTGAAAACAGTTTTCAGGTTTGACAAGCGCTGTGTTTTCGAATGTTAGAATACTGTGAATACAACTCAGGATTGAAAACTAGGATCGCAAACCAAAGGCGGCCTAAAGAATACATCTGAGAAGAGAGCATACAGATCAAGCCACATTTTTCTCTGAGATGGGAATTACTAAGAACCTATCAAAAAATCGAAGAAATTCAGTTGATATTGTTACTATTATATGCTGCCTTTAAATTTTTTTTTTTTCTGGGAAGAGAGCATACAGATCAAGCCACACTTTTCGACGGCTCAGTTAAGCTCATACTTTTGTGCCTGCCTTGATACTTCAAATTATTATAACTGAAATCTGAAGTAGCCATTCAACATAATCTGAAAAATAGCAACATTAAATCCGCACAGATGCATCTCTTTGGTCAATTACCAACTTCATCCCTCGTTGATCTGTATCACTGTATGAATCTCTGCCTGCTAAAATCTTGCAAGCCCAGAAAAATGGCTTGTGACCCAGCTATTACTAGTTAGTGAAGAGAACATCTTTAGAAGCGGGAGTGGTAACGTCGAAGTGGCCGATTAAAAAATGTTCTTAATTCCAAAATACCTTCCGAACAGGAGTGTCGGAACGTGATTCGGAGTAGGAACGCGAGGTTTGAGAGCAGGAGCGTCATCCATATACCAAGGTTCCAGTTACTAAGCTTTAGATATATCTTCCAACTTCCTTGTAAATTACTGAACTAAATATACTCAAAACAAAGTTGCAAAAATAAAAGGGCAAATTTCTTCTCTTATGTCTGCCCTTATATCTAATAAATTCTCAACTGAGAAACTAAATTTTGTATGACAGCATCACTTTTTAACTAGGGCAGAAATCATAAGCTCAGATAAATCTGAATTCACTTGTATTGCTTGCAAGAGTGCAGGATCTGTGAAGTAGAACCATCATGACTCACCACCTACAAATTGCCAGTACTGGATGAAACTATTATAACATTTCTTTGTGAATATACTCACAACAAACAGATACTTTGCAACACTGTAAATAACAACTACGCTTGATAAACACCATGCTTCCATAAGCCGAAGTTTAAAATCCCGTTTCAACAGGATGATTCAATCAATTGAAAAACTGTGTCAGACTGAAACATATGGGAACAACACATGAACATCATCCATACACATGGATAGAAAATGAGATCGCCTTCTTTCGGTACCACCTGAACAAAAACGAAGCATTCGAAAAATTCCAGGATTTTGAACTGTACATATAAATAACCCAGAGACAAGTCAATATGAACCAGTCGTTGAGTACACAACAAACTCACTTCACCACCATTTGCTTTGCTTTCAAAGAAAATCTAGTGTTAGCACATCAGAATGGGTGTATTTCATTTCAAAGTAAATGAGCCTTGTCCCACAATTTAAGCATTGATAACAGCTCTTCTTGTTTCCTAGTGCATAAGAAGTCGCTCCTGCCTGAACTATGGATATCAACCATGAAGACTATGGAAACCAAGCTAATGCAGAAAAAGGGAAAGAATTCATTTCAGTTCACCACAAACCCATTTAGTCTTTTCATTAGGCACTTAACAATAAGGAAATTCTTTCTGACATTCAACTTTGCCCACCACAAACAAAAACTTTAGTTCATATGAGTACACATTACATACAGTACTTGGTCCGCAGCACCAGGAGGGCAGTTGGTATGAGTTACTGTATTGAGGCGTATCACCCTTGAAGTTAGACCACATTACCACATATGGAGATGGGATTTTAGGATACTTTCAAAGACCAAAAGAAAAGCAATGAAATCTGGTTTGTGAATGGAAAGGATTGATGATGACATACAGATCTTGCCAGTTGGAAGGGTTTCATTTGCATAGGACTTGCTCTTGATCGCACACCTGCACCTTAAAAGCACTTCCAGAAAGAATGACTGCAGCAATTGCCACACCACAAAATTAAATCTGGGGCACAAAGCGAGCAAGAGCGAAATAGAGAGAGAAAAAGAGATCAGATCTTGTGACCAGGTGGGTCTGCAGAACTGAATCTGCACCTTTGAAAAGGACACTGTCGAAATTGATTACAAGAAACCATACAGTAATGTACCCAACCTCATGTTTTCGACCGCTTTTGCTTATGAGAAACAAAGCGAACTCGCTGCTTCCCGAGTTCCAAGGTGTTTGCCTGACCATCATCTAGACGAACAGCTAAAGTTGATGTGCCTTCAATTGCATCAGTAACCACTCCCTTGTGCCTACAGGGAAAGGAATTTGATTTAACCTACGGTACATCTTTATTTCTTTATAGAAGTTTAGAAAAACTATCGATGTTTTAAGTCTGTGTTTTCATGGATAAATTAAACATTGGCATCTCAAAACGATTACAAGGCCATAAGGCCCAGAACTGGGTAAAAGAAAACAATCCAAAGTATTATTCACCATTTAGGTCACTCAGAAGCCAGTAACATGTTAACCATTCAAACTTCTTTCAAATTTTGTTCTTGTCAAATAACTCGAATCAGAAAAAGAAAAAAAAAAACAATGAAATAATCAAACTCACCAGGAACTGTCAGATGGCTGATGAACTTCAACTCTCTTTCCTATTGCATCCTTACCCAACTTCTTCAATATCCAATTGGCATCAATGGCCTCATCTATTTGATTGTCGCGATGCAACTGTGAGTCACCCTCATTTTCTCTAATTGGGCCTTTCTCCACGATAGGTGACGGTCTCTTTCTTTTTGACCTCTGGCCTTTGATAGAAGTCTTCTCTTCCTCACCTTGAGGAACCCATGAACTACGGTTTTGAACATAAGGATTCTTGAATTTTAGCTTCAGCAATGGTTTCGGATCTCTAGGCAACGACTCTGAAACAGAGGGTGCTTTATCGTGGCTTTCGCCATGTATATTAGGAGTGCTTTTTGAATGCCTCCTTAGCAGGACCTCATCGTTTCTCAATGCAGTGCCTTCAGTTAAAGGCTCTACGACACCTGTGCTTTCTTCAGTGCGTCTCCCCAATGAAACACGAGTTTTCTCCATAGCAGGAGACTCATGTCTGTCACAGATATTTACTCCGCCAGTTCTGTGATTCACTTCGGAAAAATCGGACTTCACCTTTCCCAACTTTATCAAGTTGCCTTCCCTGCTTCGATATCTTGAACCTTTTAACTGGTCTGCACTATCAAGTTTTTCTCCTGCAAATATGGGAGAGCTCGATGATTTTCTACTTGCTAGCAATAGAAACTAGATTAATACCTCCCATAGTCAAATACTTAGCAATGATAGCATGAGAAGTTACAAAAGGCCAATCTGTACATCTACTGGGGAAAAACAGCTTAGAAGTAAATGTAATCCTCTAACCTAACATTAAACATAAAAGGGAATTTTAAAGAAGAGTGTACTCCTTCAGACAAGTGTCAATTATAATCAGAAAATCAAGCAATACCTTTACCATCACCAAATCTGGCTATTCCATCATGTGCCTCAACCATATAGGCCTTTCGTTGGCTTGTATCTTCACTGCCTGTTCATAAAAATCAACCAGATAAGCTAATCAGTGCACAGAATACTAGTGCTTAAGCTACTGCCTGTCAAATGCCAAAATATATCCTTTTTTGTACCCATAATTAGCACAACTTATTAAAAGTTTCTCAAGAACAAATAGGACTCATAGAAAAGGCACGAACTTGCTAACAAGGCTGATGATCAAATGCTTACTAAAAAAAGCTGATGATCAAATGCATACTAAGAAAAAGAACCAATGGAGAAAAAGGGAAATAGATAGACCAGCACACTACACAGTAACCATTTAAAGGACCAAGTATAATTTAGTAACCACATGAGGAGGGACATAAATTACATAATTGAGTTTTATACATAAAAAAAACAAATACATATATAAATCCAGATGAATAACAAAGAAACTCCTGCATAAAATTTATGATATATATATCATAAATTTTCATAGAAAAGATAAGAATATTAAAGTCTAAATCAAATATAGACCATTCCTTGGCACATTCAATCTTTTCCAGTCTCTCCAGAGTCTAGTATACCATAATGCCTCACCATGATCTGTATCTGACGTGAGAATGAACAAGAGCATATTGTTCCCTAGCTCCTCATTATACGATGATCAGTGCCAAATAAACATGCACCATGGTACATGGGCCATGTTCTCTGATTAGATGAGGAGAACCCCAAATTACCAAGGGAAAGTATTTGAGTTCTTCAACTCTCTCCCAATCAGGAGGTTGTGGAGATCCCATACTATTTTTGATGGGTTGGGAGGGAGAGAGAGTGAAATGAGGACTGAACACTGGAGGTATGAAGAAGATGGAAGTGTTAGGCTTCAAGTGTCTCTTTCTCTCTTGCCTTAATATTGCTGATACTTTTCCAGCATTTTAAATGATTCGTATAGGTACACATGGCTAAGTACAGAGATTTGCTAGTTTTGTTACTTACAGATAATATGTAGAGAAACAGTAACTAGACAATATGAGAGTATTAGTAAGATCCATATAAAATGCATTCTGTTAAATAGGTTTGATGACCAAACCAAAGAAAAAAGAAGAAACAATAAGAGATCAGTAACATATTGTAACAACAAGAAATAAGAACAAAAATATACTAAATTCTAGCTGGCTCTCTTCAGCAGCTAAATACTACGGAGATCCCCATGTTAGCTATACAAATTATCATAGCTAAAAAAAATTTGTGCCCTCATACAAGCAAAAATAAGCACAGATAATGTACAGGCTGATCAAGGTCCTTTCTAACAACTAATCACATTAAAGTGCAATACATTCAAAAAAAATTTATGATAATGACATTTGAATGCCCCATCTAACAAACATTTCTGAAAGGGGGAAACATAGACTACTCAGCTAGTAAAAATGTACGCACCATTAGAGGCTGTTAAATCCTGCTCTCTATGACAGCTCGAAGCTTCAGAAATGGGAGAACTGGTAATATTTCGGTTTCGTGTACCTAGATGTATAACTAGCTTAGTTCCTTTCACAGTCTCTGACTTGCTAGCATGTCTTCCAGTACTACCTTCCCCAAGATCCAAACCATGAGATTTACCAGTCTTAATGTGGAGAACTCTGGGTGCCCTACCTTCGTTGTTTCCTACAACCTCCCCATCTGCAATGAAACCAAGCTGCATACTCCCTGCTTGATTAATAGTGCATTTCTCTTTGGCACCACCTGGACCTATAGCAAGAAGAGGTGAAAATATATCTTTTCTCTCATTTTCATATGACTGCACATCATCATTCCTTTCATCACCCAAGCTAAACTCAAGTGAATGTGCATCATGCAGTCTTTCAAAATTTTGAATAGCTATTGTTTTACTAGATGACACTTTATATCCCTTTTTCTTCATGTACTTCTTGTTAGAGGATTTCTTCCCATATTCCTTGGAATTCTTTGTTGTTTTATCACCTAATCCCTTGACCGAAATCTTCAAGGAACGCCCATAGCCACTTTTTGACATAATAGCGTCATTTTCTTCGTCATCTGAATAAGGTGAAATTGAAAATATTTCTTCTTGAGATGGCAATCCTGCTGCAGCTCTCAAGCTGGCAATTTGTTCTTGATCAGCATTGTCTCTCCTCCTCCAAAGCTCTTGAATAGCATCGTCATGATCCCTGACCTGGTCATTACGAAAATAGTCCATCATGTTAGCAACAAATAGCAAAGACCTCTTCCACCCAAAACTATTACATCAATACCTGGTAACATTCTCCCCGGCAAGCAGCACATTTGTAATATAAATTTCCATCCACTTGAAATTGCAGATACTTTTCATCACTGAACAATATAGATAATAGAAATAAGGAATCTTAGAAATGTCAAGAAAAGAAAATAGAAACAAAAGATAAAAAATCTTACTAATGAAGATCATGGGAACATCTTGCCCCTTGAAACCAAAAGACAGTACTTCTTAGAGAAGAATGAACAAAAAGCCTCCATAAACCTATACAACATAAAGGGAAGCACTCTTCCCAAGCATTTTTCTTTTGATAAGTCTCTTCCCAAGGGTTATTTGATACCTTCCTTTTTCACACTCCCTTTATATGCCTACCTTCCTTTTTCACACTCTCTTCCCAAGGATTCACCATGAGCTTCTCACCAATCTCCATCATTAATTTTCTTTTTGTTTTGAATATATTTTGAATTTCAAACAGCCCAAGAATTTAATCTGTTACACCTAATGTGAATAAGAAATTTTTTAAAGCATAATGCGCATTATATATGCCGCCAGCTAGTATTGCAGAGTAGAAGTAAAACAAAGAAAGATCAAAGTCGATAAGTTATGGAATTAGAATAAGGAAGTAAGAATCAAGGATTAGATGACAAAATCAAAAGCCCATTTAGAGGAGAAGGTATTAAACCTCAAGGTACTAGTGCTATTATGATCACAAAAATGAGTAAAGCAAGGATGCTACGGTTGGTTTCTTTAATTTATTTTCTCCATTAGAAATTGTATCATTGCCAACACTGCTATATATGGTTGGTGCAAAAAAAAAAAAAGTATGTACTTCATAATAAAGCAGTAGCAAACACAGATATGCGAGGATGAGAGAAATACAGTGGCATTGGCAAATGAGAATGCACCAGCTAAGAGTTTACGATTGTGGTTAAAAAAAAGATTAGGGATAAACCTGATTCCATCACACTGGCAGTGCACCCAGCGCTGGCAAGAATCACAGCAAACCATAGGTGTTGATTCAGAATCTCTGTAGACCTACAAATAAAAAAACGAATAACTAGTTGACTTCAGCCAAAGAGGCGAAAAGAGATAGTGAGTTTTCTGGAGGCCTAAGATTTTAGACGAGCACTTAAACATTGACTCAAATAAAAGTAAAACCTAAAGGATAGAAGTGAAAGGTGCAGGCCCAAACGTAAAATGCAAATATTTTTCTAGTTTCATCACAATCTACACTATGTTCTTCAATTCCCAGAGAATTTCCACATTACAAGTACAATATTTCTGCAGCCATGTGAAGGTTGACAAATGTGAAGGTTGGTATAGAAGGGAATAAGGCAAGGGATACTTCAAGATGTCTTGTTGGGCATTGTGTGAAACTGTGAAAACATAACGCAGGTTGAAAAAAAAAAAAGAATGAGCAGGTTACGAAGGGGTGGAGAACCTCTTACCAAGGCTAGGTGAGAAGGCTAAGGGGCTTGCAGACAACTTAAATCTTGCCATTCACTACCAAGATTAGATTCCAAACATGACTAGAAATAACAAAACC
Organism: Macleaya cordata; assembly: GCA_002174775.1. Classification (NCBI taxonomy): domain Eukaryota; kingdom Viridiplantae; phylum Streptophyta; class Magnoliopsida; order Ranunculales; family Papaveraceae; genus Macleaya; species Macleaya cordata. The sequence goes on along the minus strand of MVGT01000187.1, from coordinate 217,352 downwards.
CAACATATATGATCTTTCGACAAAAATGTACCTTCAAACAAACAGGGCAGTATTTTCCCTTTACAAACAACCTTCCACAAGCATCACAGTAGTTATACCCTAGAAACCATCTGCAAATTCAAAAAATAGACAGTTACTCCACCATCATGTTAGCAAGTAGATGCTAACTAAGCAATCCAATAAGTACAAGTAGACGCTAACTAAGCAATCCAATAAGAATAATACCACTGAAAAAAGGAGAAAAAAGAAAAGAGAGACGAAAAGAAGATATAGGCATATAGAAAGTCATACAAATCTCATAGACATCGCAAGTCATCAATTTAGCAATAAGTAAGAGATACCAAGTTGAAAGTTTCATCAATAACAATAAGCACTTGAGGTTCAGGCACCCAGCGGATGAAGTTTTTGACTGAGAAAGTAAAACTTAATCTGTTACCAGGAGCCTAGGTTACACAAACAATTGGTTAAAGAAAAAGCTTCTGGAGAAGTTGCGCTGGAAACCTGCTGGGGATTCAAGCAATTAAAAAATGGATAAAAAACAGAATCGCTACTTGCATGTGAAAGAAACCGCTCTGGTATTCAAAAGCAATTATCAAAATCAATAAAGAAAATAGAACCACTACTTGCGAAAAATAGATAGCGTCGCATATAAGTCTCCTAAAAGTTAGTCCAGCATTTCTCATACTGGAATTACATTCATAATCTTCTACACATTAACACATTGCACAGAGGCATTTAAGATCTACCCAAAAGCTAATCAATAAAAATGGTTAAAGTTTCACTTTGTTAGGAAATGTCTCAACCAAAACGTCTTGATATTTGTGGTGACATTGGGGAGTAGGTTTTTTTGTATTTGCCTTGCACCAACTTGGTCAATACAAATACAATGTTGGTTTTTCAATTAACTGAACCACACCTCAAAACCAAGACATTTAACTGCCTAAAACACTATAGCAATCATAGTACCAGCAGGCCAATTCTAAAATTCTACATTGAAAAAGACCACCAAACAACCTGTGGCTTACTTGGTCTGAATCAGTCAAACTCAAATCCAACTATGCTTGCAATCTTAACTTGTGATTGGACTCAAAGTTTTGCATCGCAGCATTTCTGATTCGGATCTGAGTCGACTCGAAATGAGACCTGTGCAATCCGGACACCAACCCTTCTTTTTTTTTTGGTTCAATAGAACACCTACTCTGATAAACAGTGGTTTAAGCCTTAAGATGAGGCAGAATGCCTCACTGCGACTTGAGCATCAAGTGCCTTGAGGCATGCCCCTTAACAGCACTGCCTTTTGGAGCCTAACTAAACAAAACAACAGCACAGCCTGTGAACAAGGCAAAATTGTTTCTGCATCTCTTTGGGTAGCTTCAGAACTAAACAAATTGGCAGACATTCTGTGCCACAAAACATAAGGCCATTAAGTTGACACGCAACTTACCTGTAAAAACCTAACTATAACTCATCAACTTGTATTGCATACAAAATAACTATAAAAAAAAAATCCAGTCCATGACAATATGGTTTTAACAAGTGAAAATGCTCAGAACAGCTACGGAAGAAGTTATATACAACGAGCTTAAAGCATCCAACGTATCAAGAAGGAAAGATCAATCAATATTGAAAACCAACTGAATGTCTATAATTCACATGACCTGATGTTAAGAGGTGAAAACTGATTCAATGTGAAAATGTTCTGCTTGTGAGTTAGCAACCAATACCTTGTACTTAGGCCGCTTCCAGGAACAGTGGATCCACAACTGTGACACCTTGTATGTTTTGGGCACAAATAAGGTCCAGTAGAAACATTCTGTCGCAAACCAAAAGAAATGTTATTTGGAGGGATTTGTAGAAAGTCAATAGTAACAAATGGACAACCCACCTTGTGCGGAGGCTGCTGACAGTAGCAATGGTAAGCTCCATCGCATCTCTTACAGAACATTAACTTATTTGGATCTCCAGCTCTGCGACATACCTAGAGAAATCAGAGAGCATCAGAGATTTTAATGAGTGTCTTAGAGACCAAGTCAAGTGTGGAAAAAAGAGAAGTAACATAACCTCACATACTTTAGACCAAATTGCTGTCAACTAGAGAAATTTTTACAGGATTATGGAAAATCACAACAAATCAACCAAGATGAGTGACACATCTTCCATCCCAATCAGACTTAAGAAGTGGGAGAAGAAGCTTACAACTCTTGAATTTCCTACAGAAAAAAGTATTTGGTTGTGACCAAGTGCCACTGCTTTATATAAATGGTATGAACCAATTGACTCTGATTGGAACTTATTGGATAGGGACAAAAAAGTAAAAACTATTGTTTACATTAAAATATAAATAGAAAAATAAAGTATCTCTCGGGATCACAGAACTTAAAATCAGGATCAGTGAACTTGTAGCTCTTCAAATACTTCAACACAACTATGATCAGGGTCATAAATTCAAGTCTATTTAACACTATTAAATAGAGTATCAGACTCCTTGTATGTGGACAACCATTGTATCCAAGTGAAAGAGTTGATTAAAACTTGATCAGATGTTTTAAAATGATGTGAAAACCTAGCTACTAGCACATTCTTTGAGGGCCTTGGAAAACAAAAACTCGCAGAAACAGCAGTTTTATCCTTGTACCTTCCAGCTTTTTTCTGGTTTGCATAGAATTATATTATAAGAGCATTAGTTACCAAGAAGGCCAGAAACTAGGGTGAGTCTCATAGTCAATGTGAAAATAGAAGCCACAAGCAAGTTATGTTGTATATAACAAAGTATTGAGGGACAGTGAGATTCTAAAGCAGGAGTAGCATCCTAAGCAGATGATTCTGTAAAATAATAGATAAGGCCAATTGACTTGTAAACATTTTCGTGTTTGTCCAATAAATAGTTTTGTAAATGAACAACCATTCATCAATCTGTAATAACCTCAAGATATTTTCCTTAGTTAGTGTGACACCATAGAACTCTACAGCATCTCTTGCATCTCTATCTCCAATCCTAATTTCTTTATGCAATTTATTGTACTCCATAAATGCTAAAGATATAGAAGTCCGAATTCAAAAAGCCTAAATATTTACACACAAATGGAGTTTGTTGATTGCCTGGCGTCTTGGCAATTATATTATTCTGGGAAGCGACCCTAGACACGGTTATGAGGTTGGAAATTGTCGCTTTCTTATTTTACCCTTATTAAATGAAAAGGAACAACATTAGAAAAAGCTTACAGATAAAGGTATTATTGGTATTTAACATCTAAAGTAGTTACTGAAGAGAAGTTGATTTTTTCAACCACTCAGTTTGTCATCTCACATGCACATTGCATGCGGGGAGGGCTTGTTTGTACAATATTAACCTTAAAATCATGGATCAGTTAACTTTCCTTTATAAAGAAACCAAGACACAATTAATAAAGTATTGCCTTATCAAAAAAAAAAAAAAAAAAGAAACCAAGACACAAAAATGAATTACTATACAAGAGTTACCTCACAAGATCTGCAAGATGGGCAGGCCCATGAACTCCAATGAAATAGATCTGTATGAAATGCAATAAGAACATGATTAGAGAACATGTAACTACTAACTAGAACTCTGTCAATTGTTTAAAGTTTAGGGGGAGTCAGTTAAGGAACCTCTATATTGAGCCCAACTTTTGATGCAACTCCTATGATACTTCTTGCAGCAAATTTTACATGCAAGCATCTTCATTGCTCTTTCACTTCCTTCATTTTCACCAGAAAAACATATTCTACACATAATTTTTATAGCAGAAGAATCTTGAGCTTCTCCAGTAAGATCCTGAGGCTTTTGTCGACTGACATCCTGAGGTTGCAGAAGAACAAATTTAAATGCATAAAATCAAATAAGAGAAAGAAAAAATGTTGTGTTCTATTAACTTTGAAGTGTCGCAGAAATAAAAATTCCAACAAAGAACAATTGCACTGATAACAAATTGACATCCTAGCTATTGATCATACAGATGGCCCTGGAAGACGTTGATAGTGATTGAGCTACTTGAGCAGTAAAGCCTTCATTTTCCAGATATAAACTAATGTGTAAAAAATTCATTCTTTATAAGCTTCAAACCTCAATGAAATGGTATGTTTCAAACTGATTGATGGTTGTTCCCATGATTCAAAATTTTGGAATGTGTCAGAGTGCTTTTGATGTTTCATTTTGTTTGGTCTGTGTATTGACCAGAATGAGACAATCTCGACTAATAGGTGTGTATCACTACTGTTCCTGTGTTGTTCCTGAATGTTTGACCAGCAAATCTTGGTTTTCAATTGATCAAAACAGTTGGCCACAATAAAATTCGAAAACTAGGTTATTCCGACCAAACTAGCATCTATCATATCCTTTAGGTGCATTAATTACCTAAACCACTCATATCTCGAAACTTTAGGATTCCAATTCCCCAACGAAACTGTCTTTCTTTTGTCAAATTTTGTCCTACAATAATTGATTCACTGAACTCTTCGAATGAAAAAAAAAAGGGTGTGAGTGTGTAAGTACTTGAGAACATTTGATGCAAACCATATCATGTTATAGTGACCAATTGCTAAAGTAGAAAAAACAAATCTATGGATTAAACCTTGCACTGCAGATCTCTGTTATTTAACTATATGAAAAAATTTCAAGTCACTATGGGTATAACGGCACAATTCCCCACCCCAGGGATATCCTCCAATAACCAACCAAACAAAGAGTTCATCAGTAAAAACAAAAGAAGACACCATCAAATTAATCTTCTCACTCAAGAATCCATTATACATTACAATTGAGATCAGCACTCAAATCTAGTAATGCAGATGATGAGAAGGGGGGAAAAGGGAAACTTTTTCAATTACACAAACAAGATGAATAAAAATCGAAACTTTTCAGAATTTACCAAATTCGAAATAAAAATGAACATATCAACAGAATTATTGGAAGAAAATTCTCACCACCGAACTTCCAGTTTCGAACCTTCGAGCAAAATCCTCGGCAGCCAATGAAACCACAGCAGCTTTCTTCTGTAAAGAAGCTTGTTTTTTCTGTACCGACCAAATCTCATCTCCATCACCACTTCCACCACTTCCAAAAACATCAGAACTTCCAAATCCATCAACTACTGTTGTTTTAATAGTCACAGCTTGAACAGGTTTCACAATCCGAGGAACCGTAACCTGAACAGTTTCTTTTTCCTTAGTAACCCTAAGTGACCATGGATCGATCAAGAACTCCTCAACCCTAGAAATCTCCTCCAAGAAACTATTCCTTCCTTTCTCACTCTGAAGCTTCTGAGGAAATCCGAGTGTACAGAAACAGATTCTTCGGCTGCAACCACTCACAAAATAGAGTTAGAGAGAGAAAGAGAGAGAGTTAGAGAGAGAAAGAGCGAGAGAGAGAGAGAGAGAGAGAGAGAGAGAGAGAGAGAGATGAATTACCAGGTAATTGGGCAAGCGACGTGAAAGGCCATTAGAATTTGGATTTGTTTTCGCGGGATTTCTCACTTTCGCCTGTAAAATCAAAATCGGATTCAAAAAAAAATTAAAAATTAAAAATAAGAAATTTTAATAGAAAAAGAGAAAATTAAATAGTTGAAGACAAGAATGTATTTTTACGTTTTTTTTTTGGTGGGGGGACTTTGAGATGAGGAGGTGACAAAATCAGACTATTTATCTTTTTATTTATTTTTTCTAATATTTATTTTTTTGAAAAATAAAAATAAAAATAAATAAATAAATAAATTACTTTTAGCGGCCTGAAACCTCCCTGGCCTGGTGCGGAGGCTAGTGATGAGGAGGAGAAAGAAAATTAGGAACTCCCTCTCTCACTCTCTTGTATACGAAACGGAAGGGGGTTTATTATAACTTGGGTTTACGCTAAATTGCGGCCCGGCTGTCATGTTCGGTAACAGGAACTCTTTTTCGATCTTAAGGGTTGAGTTGACCGCTACACTATTTTGCTAACCAATGATTTTTGGACCGACAAGTTATAAAACTTGTGCCAGAGGCTTATGTGTCAAGGTGGGATCTACTATTTTTTGCCTCTCAAAAGTATTTTGAAGGGATTTCTAACTTTGGTAGTGCGGGTTACCGAAAAACCTACAGAATAATCTATAGAAAGGAACAATTTTGAGTTTAACTCAAATCACGTAGGTATGTGACGTAAATCACGAGGATGTGTGAATACACACTACCTTCAGATTTCAATTGTGTAGGTTTTTCTGTAGGATTCTGCTGTAAGTATAGCATTATCCTTCCAACTTATGTAGCAGTGGGACCAACCATGCCACATAAGGGTCGAGCACAAGTTTTGTAACTTACTCGGTCCAAAAAGAACTACTCGTTGCTAACGTTTTGTGTAAAGTTTTTGGCAAATTTCCAAGAGGTATCGATACGTATCGATACCAGCTGTTACGAGACATCAGATTGTGATAGTATCGATACCCAGAATATGGGTATCGATACCTCCTGGGTTTATTTCGTTTTGTAGGCAGTTTTAGAGTCCTTGTGGGATTAGGAAACTTCTATTTGTGCGTGGGTTTGAGGAAATGTATAAATAGGGAGGTCCTAGGTCGTCCCAAAGGTGTGCTACATTTGCCAATTTGAAGGTGGTGGAGTTCCTAAGGTTCAAGGAGAGGTAAACCTAGAGTTTTGGTCTTTTTATGTGGTGAGGAATCCAAAAGGTGAGAAACTTATTGAGAGGGAGAAGGGTTTGTGAGGATCTAGGGTTTGAGGGTTTCTTCATAGGGGTTGGGGCCCCAACCCAAGTTTCTAGTATTCTCTATGTGTTCTCTCCTCTATTACTATGTACAACCATAGAGATGGACTTTCAAGGTTGAAGATGATGTGAGGGTGCTGTTGGGAGTAGTTTAGAGAGTCGATCTCTAATGGATTCTCATTGGTGTTCTCTAGTAAGTCTTGTAATATCCTTGATGTGTGTGTTTATCTGGTTGGTTGTGTAAGAAACATTGTAATATGTTCTTGATAATAGTAGAAGTTTCTCCGGTACGCCGATTTGGCTGTGGATGTAGCCCGTGAGGGTGAACCACGTATATCTTGTGTTGTGGTTGATGCTTGTTTTTATCTTCGTCGTTATATTTTCTTGTTGATTCATTGTTATTAAGTCTCAAGATCCTTAAGCCTGTTCCGTTGTGCGTCGGGGATGTGTCGTTGGTATGACGAAATTCCTAACAAACTGGTATCATAGATATGGTTCGACCTGAAAAATCGTGTAGTTTGTTGTATCAATAACAAACGGGTGCGGCAGGTTCGACTTGGAGAGCTGTGAAGTTGGCTGTTTGGATATGATTCGTAATAAGTTGAATGGTTAAGAACGGGAGTTTTGTTCGGGTGGAGGATATGTGAAGATAATGTTTGACCTGGTTCAACATAAGTAAGTGATTTGTGGTGTGAATCACAAATTGGGTGGTTCAACTTGAAGATAGGTATAGAAATAAATTCTTCATTAGGCTCCTGTGAAGTTTTAGAGCAAGATGGAGTGTTCTACGCAGATCTTAGAAGATGGGTGTAGAAAGAAAGTCTTCATTCGATTCCTGTGAGAGTGGGATGGAGTATTTTATGCGGTTCTTAGAAGTGTGGGTAGTCGTACACTATAAAGAAAGGGTTACAAAGATGAGATGGCGATTCTCATGTGTTAAGGGCGATCCAGCAAAGCTCCGAAGGTATGCACGAGATGTCTTGAGATTTGTTTAAATATGTTTATTATTCTTAATGGCTTACGCGGGTTGTTTCAAGGATGTGCCTGATCTCATTTGCATAGACCACGTTACTTTGGGCGGTGTCACACTGTACATATGAATAAGCAAATATGTTCGGTGTGATGGTGGTAAGTTTGTCAGATTGGCGATGGCTTGTTGAATTACTTATAGGTAAGCCTGTTAATCGCATTTGTGGGTTTGATGGTAATGTTCAAACACACGGTAATCTTGACATGTGCTGGAGGTAATAGCTTACCTGGATTAGGTGGAGCTGGCTGTGTTTTCTTTTGGATGGTTCTCTTGATGATCAATGTGGGAATCTTGCGCGAGGATTCGATTGTTGGTGTATTTAAAGATTTCAAGTTGCAGTAGTGAGACGGTGCTGCTTCACATGTGTTCTTCAAGGTTGAAGATGGTAGTGAACTTGGATGGTGCTTCAAAATCATCGTGTTTTCTATCGAGGAGATGGTTCTAAAGGTGTGAAGGAGGTTTGCTAAAAATGTGGAGATTTGTAAAGTTTTTGGCAAATTTCCAAGAGGTATCGATACTGATAGTCTAAATGTGCCCTACGATTAAAGGATTTAATCGTATGTCAATGTGGAACTAAATGGTAAATCGAATTGATAGTCTAAATGTGCCCTAAGAGTTATTGAAAACTTACAACCCGATTTACCACTCGATGGATATGATTTACGACTCCCTCTACGCTCCAACAGCTACGGTGTACAATTCTTTCACAAATTCGAACTCCACGGATTTGCCTTATAGTTGATTATCAATTATTACGCATACAACTTGGAGTCCACCAAGCCAACGTGAATGAGTTGCGCATACAATCCGAATCCACGAACCAACGCCTTCCGCAAAATGATGCGTCTCTAACTTGAACTCCACAAGTTCTGCACCTTGAACCACTACTCGACTCCTCGAGTATATCACCACGATCTTGAATCTTCAAGCTCAACCACCGGAAATCCACCGGCAACAAAACTCAGGTTTTGAGTTAAAATGNCTTAAACTTGCAAGTGACTCTTATCCGAGGAGACACAACCAAGAAAGTACCTGTATTGGAACCAAGTGGATCATTATGAGGTCAATATAACGAATAAAGAACATCGAGTTCCCAATCTTTTTGCGGGATCTCACTTTTTTTGATATTCAAACACCGAGTTCAACATTTTTATGAGAACTCACTCTTTTGGTGTTTCACCAAGCTCAAAATCTTTTACGAGAGCTTACCGTTTTGGTGATGTTTCATAACAAGATATAACAATATTTTTCCAGCACTTCATCAAAACACAATATCCTAGTGATAGATAGTCTAACCAGCTAGTTCAGTCCATTAATGAATCATAAGCTTTATTTCTAACCCATCTAATGATTCAATTAGGATAAAATCACACTTACTCAAGAGACTCTTATGTGCTCAAGATTTATAAATCAGTCAAGAGAGTATGTGGATTTAGAGAAGAGATTCACAAGCTATATCAAAATAAAGTAAAGCAATTCAGATTTGTGAAATCTCTCATATGTTCAAGTATTCTATAAAAGATAGCCAACAACTACAAGAAGAACACTTAAAATACATCTGTATTAGAATGCAATTTTATGAAAGCAAACTAATTTTCAAAACTCACTCTTCAACCCAAAAATGATATGCAATGCAAAACAGGGTAAAATGAGAAAATAAACCTACAGGAAAAAATTCTACTTGATGTGGTTTACCATCAATAGTCATCACTTGTGTAGTAGCTTGTTTCTCTTCCAATAACAAAGGTTTATACACTTCATTCAGTATTGACAAGGAAATAAGATTACAAACACAAAAATATACACACATGTAACAAAAATGATTTGACAATAAATAGACATGCTATAAAGTATGATACTTAGTAGATGAAATGTCATATTCAAATGCAATAAGAACTTATCTACAAGTACACACTATAAACTAGAATGCATAACAAACAACTAAAATGCAAACTAGTAGAACACTCACTCAAATACCCCAATAATATATGCAACTAAAACAAGGGGAGGAGTAAAACCATCAACAATCAAGTAATGGTACGACACCTACCACAAACCAATAAATACTTAGATGACTTACCGGTATTGTGTGTAGTAAGAGTTTCAAGACTTGTCAAATCACTTTTTCTTACCNACTTGAATCTTCAAGCTCAACCACCGGAAATCCACCGGCAACAAAACTCAGGTTTTGAGTTAAAATGTGAAGGATTAAACCATGTACAACAAGCTTAGAAGCTAAAGGATTAGAGTTGAAACTCTCCAAGAACTTATTGATGAATAGGGTGAATGGTTGAATAAACATTGATGGTTCAATCCCTATTTATAATGGTGAATTCTAGACATAGATCTGAAATGCACTAAGTGTG
>MVGT01000187.1:174233-197961 GCA_002174775.1 Macleaya cordata | reverse complement strand
AAAGTCATCTGTCAGCAAAACAAGTTTTGGTATCGATACCACCTAACATGGTATCGAAACCAAAAGTGTCCTGAAGACAACTTTTAAAGTGGTTTCGAAAGCGCAGGGTTGGTATCGAAATCAAAACTCATCTGTTTGAACAGATGAATTTTGGTATCGAAACCAACAGGGCGGTTTCGAAACCACTAAGCTGGTTTTTTAGAAATTTTTCTTTTAAAACCTTTTGAGCTATGGAAAAACCTTATTTTAGTCAAAATAAAACTAACCACCTATGGTCCTTAGGCATCTAAGTCACTTACCATCCTAAGATGTTTTTCGATGGTGAGTTGAGCTTCTTGGAGTCTTTTCATCGCAATAAATCGAACGACTCACTAACTCTAACTCAAGTTACATTGACCTTCTTGAGTTAACTTTGACATGAAATTCGACAAATATGACATGAGTAAACTCATGGACTTAACAGATACCATGGAAATAGGCATCGATACCAGCTGTTACGAGAAACTAGATTGTGGTAGTATCGATACCCAGAATGTGGGTATCGATACCTCTTGGGTTTGTTTTATTTTGTAGGCGGTTTTAGAGTCCTTGTGGGATTAGGAAACTTCTATTTGTGCGTGGGTTTGAGGAAATCTATAAATAGGGAGGTCCTAGGTCGTACCAAAGGTGTGCTACATGTGCCAATGTGAAGGTGGTGGAGTTCCTAAGGTTCAAGGAGAGGTAAACCTAGGGTTTTGGTCTTCTTGTGTGGTGAAGAATCCAAAGGGTGAGAAACGTGTTGAGAAGGAGAAGGGTTTGTGTGGATCTAGGGTTTAAGAGTTTCTTCATAGGGGTTGGGGCCCCTGCCCCAACCCAAGTTTCTAGTTCTCCATGTGTTCTCTCCTTTATTACTATGTACAACTATGGAAATGGACTTTCAAGGTTGAAGATGATGTGAGAGTGCTATTGGGAGTAGTTTAAAGAGTCGATCTCTAATGGATTCTCGTTGGTGTTCTCTGGTAAGTCTTGTAACATCCTTGATGTGTGTTTATCTGGTTGGGTGTGTAAGAAATATTGTAATATGTTCTTAATAATAGTGGAAGTTTTTCTGGTGCGCCAATTTGGCCGTGGATGTAGCCCGTAAGGGTGAGCCACGTATATTTTGTGTTGATGCTTGTTTTTCTCTTCACCGTTATATTTATTGTTGATTCATCGTTATTAAGTCTCAAGATCCTTAAGCCTGTTCCGCTGTGCGTCAGGGATGTGTTGTTGGTATGACGAAATTCCTAACATTTTGTAGGTCAAACCCAAACCGAATTTATGTGGGGTCCATTAAGGGTTAAAGTCTGGTGAGAGTGTTCTACTCACCAATCACCACGTAAATCATCCTAGTTGATTAGAACTTGATAGAAAATCAACGGTACAGAATCAACGGTGAGGAATTCCAATTAATTTTTGATAGAGTTAGAAGTTTTAGAATAGACTGATTTTTTGTAAGGATGATATACATAGTGAGGTGAATACCATCTTAAAATTCCAGACCTTGGTTACAATCCAAGTGCACCCAAATTAATTTAATTTGAGTTTTGTCCCCAAACCTTCGGTCTCAATGTCATTTCTGAACTTAAAATGCTTTAGGACAAGTACTATTGGCACCTCAAATTACTTATCTCTTCTCCCCACCTCAAATATAGGGCACGGGGTAAGGGATGGAGGGAGCGGCAAAGATCATATTGGGAAATTGTGGCACAGGACACGCCACAAATCTTTAGTTTTAAAGACTTAAAAACAGAAGAAGAAAGAGAAAGAGAAATAAAAGAGAGAAAGAAAGAGAAGAGAGAGGAAGGAGTGGATATTTAGACTGTTGTTATTGCCACTTAAGTTTTTTATCATTTGTATCCTATACTCAGGGGTGTCCCTAAATTTATCACCTTTATCCTCCATTTTATTTAGAGATATCCCTTTCAAGTATTTAATATAATTTTATTTTATTTTTTAACTTTTTATCCGGTTAGAGAAAACCCAACACGATTTCCTCTTTTCCTTTTCTTATTTTCTTTGAATGGGGACTTTCCCTTTCTTTTTTAAACCCTAAAACAGGAACTCACGACCCATTGAGGCCGATTCTCTTAACACCATTTGGAGGAAGAAATGGAGTAATTTTTTTTGTAATTTGAGAGTATTCAACGAAGGAGAAGTTCCATGGCCAAGTCGAAGCGGCTAAATCCATCCCCTCCTGACCTCGGGAGGGTGAGACCTAATATTAGGACTTGTCTCTGATTAGCCGAGCCCTGTTATTCAGCCCTAGATTTTGTTTTCTTTTTTAAAAAAAATATAAAATAAAAAGGATTGTGACAATACCTTCGAATGATGTGATTAAGAATCATTTATGGGATTTAAAGAGCAAATCATCTCATCAAATGAGTTTTTTTTACAAATCTCACACATTAATGGAGTTTTACTAGAAATAAAATCATCATCCATAAAAATTATTGCGAAATAAACCCTATTTCATAAGGGATTTAATTCTCGGATGCTTGAGGAAGTTTGTTGATGGTGGAGCGAATGAATTTGTAGAAGGTGGGGTCGGGTCTCCCACTTCCTCTAACTTACTCTTTTTAACCTAATTTTTTTTTTAAAATTTAAAGTCTTTTTTCATTGCAAAAGGGTTTAAAAAAATTAGAGGAAAGCCATCCTCGATAAAAATAAAAATAAAAATTTAACCCAAGTTGACTAAAATTAAACAAACCTAGGTCACAACCTATAAAAAATTTAAGTGTCAATAACAACAGTCGATATTTATTAATATAATTAGAAACCTCATTTTTTTGGGTTTTCCATAGTGTTTGTCCTCCCCATTCTCAAAATTTGAGGTGGGAAGCCCTCCCATTTGGGGTTTCTTATAGTACTTGCCCTTAGTGAAGTCTTCTTGGTGTGGGAACCGTTAGTAGCAAACTAGCAATCACCTGAATAATAAGCATTTAATATACGAACTTTTTTTCGTATTTTTAAAAATTGTATAAAGGAATTTTCTAAATAAGAACCAATAAATAGTTCAAGTTTCTTATAACTGGAACGTTTAAAATACATTTTAAACGTCTAATTGAAAAATAACATTTTTTCAGTTTAGCCATCAAGTACTACGTGGTCAAACTCCCTATCCCTTGTCGATAGGGAAGAAGATTTATATTTTCGAATATATTGAAATACTCATAATATTGTCGAAATAAATCTGCTTAAACCTCCCGAAAAACTCTTACTTCTATCTTGGCAATAAGCACATGTAGCTCACTTGAATTTACTTTGTCAAAAAAGCTAGAAAGTTATGTATTGGGTCGGGTTCTTGGAACACAAAGTTTTGACACAGAGTTTAAACACTTTCTATTCACTGTTAGATGTAATCAATAACCATTTCCTAAATTTAAGGATCAATTTCTAAATTAAAGGAGCAAATCTATGAGTTGTTAACTATTGGATGATTGTATCCAACAAAGAATATAAAGTGTTTAAATTATGTGTCAAAAACGTGTGTTCCAAGAACCTGACCCGTATGTATTTCTCCTTCCAAGATTTTTTTAAGTAAATCATCTCTAATTTCTCTAAAAAAACTTGTACATTCTCTCGCTCAATTTAAGAATTATCCAACTTAAAATTCTCCTTCTCAAGCTTAGTTTTCACATTATATCACTCTTCTCGAAGTTAGCTTTCCTTCATCTTAACGAACCAAAATAGAAGAACATAAAATTTTGAAGGTACATTCCTTAAGAGATAACTGAGCGAGTAGCATCTGTAGGTTTCGATGTCTTTAGGCAGCCGTAATGCATCCATCAAACTTAGACATACTTCAAAAGACTCAAACTTAAAGTCCTTATTGTTCATACGATCTTCTAGAACTATTAGAAACCTGACTATAATAACTAGTGGAAACCAACTTAATAGCATCTATTGAAAACCGACGTAATTAATAAGTAACTATTGGAAATCAACCGTCTATAAAAATGTCATTTCTGGATTGTTATAAACGTCCATTAGGAAACTATGGTTCGTACTTCGTATTTAAGAAAGAAACTGCAAGCTTTCACGGTAAGTGGAACCATTTCATATATACTACATTAAATTGTTAATTTATTAATACATATTTTTAATGAAAAATGCATTTTAAAAATTTGAAACATTGAGGAAGTGCTACTTATTAAGAACAGTATAGAGACTTTTTGAACATTAGAGAACCTTTATAGGCGCCTATAATTTTAATTTAAAAAGTAATACGAAGTTAAATACCGTATTTCTGTTACATTCAATTTATATTTTTTTGTGCTTTACAACGGTTATAAAATGACTCACGTAACATTTCATAACTATTACGAAAAATTTGCTAGCTCGCCTCAATCCGTAACAATTTTGAAATGTTTGGATTTTATTAATGTTACAAATTTTATGTCTTATCACAGTGGCACAGTGAGTTCGTTGAGCAAGTCGAGGGTAGGCAGGAATTTTTTCAATCTTTCCAAGAGGCATTAGGCATTCTGAATCTTCATTCTGAGGAGAGCGTCTACGAACCATTTGCCATGATCCTTAGGATTGCTTTGGTGAGAGTATAAAAAATTACCAGGATTAGAGAAAGAGTTTCGGCGACAACCATATGGGGAATGCACCAGCATTAAACTTCTCCTCTGAAGGGTTCGATGAACCAATCTTCCAAACTGTTATGTTGAAGTCCAGCTCTACCACATCAACCTGTATCGCATAAACTTTGAAAGGATAAGAGCATGACAATAACGAATGAGTTATGGTCCAAAAGATAGCTTTACACAAGACTTACAGATTTGGTTGTCAACAACTTACCTGAAGGAGCTAGACGTAACTTGAGAAAGTTAAAGTTAACGTTTCCCGACTGGGAGGGGGAGGATCACATTAGGAGCATGAATGTAGGATAACATAGAAAACTAAGATGTTAATAAGATGTAAGCAATGTTTGGTTTAACAGAGAAAATTAATTTGATCAACTGAGCTTCTCATTAATGGAACACATTAGCTGTAAATTAGACTTGATATAAAAAATACTAATAACAACACTAAT
This sequence comes from Macleaya cordata, assembly GCA_002174775.1. Lineage (NCBI taxonomy): Eukaryota > Viridiplantae > Streptophyta > Magnoliopsida > Ranunculales > Papaveraceae > Macleaya > Macleaya cordata. The sequence continues at coordinate 192,902 of MVGT01000187.1, read as the reverse complement.
AATTTTTCATTAAAGGATATACTAATAATAATACTATTCATTTCTGGGACCAAAAATCGATGAAAGGGGCTCTGGTACTAACTAATAACAGTATAGAATAACTAATAATATATACTAGAAACAATACTATTATAATTAAGAAAAAATATACAAACATTAATAATAAAACTAATAATTCTTCATTAAAGAATATAACTTGTGGAAAGATGATACTTATGTTGAAGTAGATAAGCAACACCTTTATACTAGTGAAACATCATCATAGTAGTGGCACACCTTACTAGTAGTAATAATACTCAAATTTAACACGCGTACATATTGCACTCCTATCACTTAGAACTTTAAAACAAAAATGAAAGCTTCAAATCTTCCTGGATGGACTCACTTCTTTTTCTCTTGATTTTAACATGATTTCTTCAAAAGAAAAACCTTTATTTTATATGCAAAAATGGACTAGCAATAATACATAAGAAATGATAACAATAAGAAAAAATAAAAGCATCTTTGAAAAATATGATTACCGTGGATAAAAAAAGTACGACAAAAAAAGAATATTTCTACTTGAAGTAAATGAATAAATAAATAAAAAAAACTTTGGGTTAATTAGTCTAAGGGTTCCATATAATGGTCAATATTAGGGTCTGGGTCCTATGACTGTCCAGCTTTTAGTCTGGGTCTTGAAATAACGGTTGACCCAGTTGACCGTCCAAAAAATGAGAAATTAATAAATGAATAAAATTATTCTAATACTTTTAGTTCCATTAGATAATTAAAAATTCAAGTTTTCTAAACCACCCATTTTGCCGTTAATTTTTAACTAATTTGATAATTATTTAAAGATTATGCGATTTTGTGTGAGGATGAACTACATAATGAGGAGATCTTCCTCGCCAAAAAAAAAGAAAAGAAAGAAAATAAGCTTTGGACCATCTCCATACAAGATGTACAGGTGGGTGTAAATAAAGTGTAAAAATAAATTAGGTGGAACTTGCAAAAAATTGGGTGGACATATCATACTCTTATATGTTGGCCCCCCTCACGTTTAAATCCTGGTTCCGCCTCTACCATGGATCAAAGGATTCTACTAGACTTGCCCAAATAAGATTAACTATTTACCTAAAAGAGTGTCTCAGTATTATTCTTGTAATGCATCACCCTCACATTTTAGGTATGCAGCCCTTACTCAATGAGAAGGCATTCTGGCGGAACCATTAATTACTTGTAGTTCTTGGGTGTACGCACTACACCAAACTTAACAAGTAACTTGCACTCGTATTCAAGACATAAGTAAAATAAAGTTAAAATAAACTTTATTAACTTAAGATAAGTTGTTCAAACAAATGGATGGATATACAGTAATCCAAAAAGAATAATGGACTAAACAATGTGTAGCACAAAACAGATCAAACTGAAAGGGAAGTCCTACATCTTCAAAAGAACTCAAAAAATCTCCGAAAATTTATTCAAATCTCTAATGAACTTCGCCACTACCGAGGATTAGCTTGTTGCTCTGGACCTGAAAAATAATGTTTCTAGGTCAAAACCTAGCCATAAAAGTTCATTAGTTCCATTGGCTTAGATTCGAGTCAACCATATGTTTCATATGTGAGAGCATTTACAAAGTAATGTAAGATAAGCCAAGATAATAAGAGATAAAAAGCACATTAAGGATAAGAGATACACACGATTCACGACTATTGTGTTTCATGGTCTTCAGTTAAGTTTAGATTCTCGCAGAAAGTGGCGTCATCTAACTTACTACCCACGTTTCACCCACACTTGTAGTTCACCGAGACACTAGCCGTGCGCCTCATGAATCCAGTGAACAGTCTCGAAATTCATTTCCTAAACACTGGTAACCCTGATGGCGTTACCCACATGTTAAGTGATTCTGCAGACCTCACTTGGCGGTAGACCTTGCTTAAAGGGTAGGACCAGACCTATACATGATCTAAACTAAGTTTGTATATAAGCCAAACATGTTTAATCCACACTCAAGATCCACACTCAAGATTTTGGAGGATACATACATATTAAACATGTTCATATATGTTCAACATCATTAAAGTATTTAACAAAGAGCCCATATATGCATTCTATACTCATAAATACATAACTTCATATTACTTGCATGTTATTCATTAAAATAACACCTAATTAATATGATACTACTATCATCAAAACACATAACAAACACATGTCTATTACTGTCAAAGCCCCCAGTGGTATCGATACTGGCCTTGGTATCAATACTAACCTCTGTGGGTATCAATACTGGCCTTACCTGACGCATCAGGTGTGGCTGGTATCAAAACCAATTTTAGTTTATATTAAATATAAACCCTATTATGTCTAAACTCTAATGTGGTGCCCTTAACAAAAGTAGGCTGCCCCTAACATTAGTAACTTAAAAGAAAAGGGTATTAGAACTGTCAAACATGGTTAAAGTTAGTCTTTTAAATTGACTTTATAAAAATAACAAATAGATAAGGGCTATCAAATTTAGTCAAGCCCATTAAACAAATAATTATTGGACCTTATGTTCCCCACTTTGAAACCCTAACCACCTATAGCAGAAAAGTTAAATTTTTGTTCGGCTCTCTCTCGTCGAACATCATTTTTCGCTCATCTAAGGTCGTGAGAATGAAAGATGATGAGTTCCTCGAGGTAAACCCATCAATGGGAGAATCTTGTTAAAAAAATATTTTTGGAGAATGTATTTGTTCTATTACTCTCTAAAGAAGCTCAAATATATCATTCTCTGGTAATTGGATCAATCTTTGAACTTTTTTTTTTTTTTTTCAGGTTTTTCGAGTTTTTGATCAAAGAAAATAAAACTCGAATTCACGACATGTTTGTTCTTAACAGTGTAAACAATTCAGAAAGTTTGCATACAAGGGTGTGAACAATTCAAAAATTTCGCATATAAGGGTGTGGACAATTTAAAAAGTTCGCATATAAAGGTGTGAACAATTCAAAAAGTTCGCATACAAGGGTGTGAACAATAGAAAATGTTCACACTTTACAGTATGAACATATCATCGTCCTAGATTTTTTTTAAACCTAATTCAAAATTTGTAAAAACTACAAAAAACATATGATTCAACATGGTTTTAACTCTAAAAATAAAAAAAATTAAAAATGTATAAAAAAAATTAACAAAAACTCAATTTATTACATAGTCAATGGATTTTAGGTTTTGGGTTAAGTTTTAAATTTAAGGGTGTTGAGACCGAACAATTTTGAGGGTTTTAATCAACCAATGATAGCCATAATAATGATTTCTTTGTATGCCCTTATCCATATATAATAGTCTTTATCACTCAGTTGCCCAGTCTCATTTTTAGATGTCAATAGCAGCCTCCTTGTTCTCATGCAATCATGCTCGTATTGTGCCTGAGAATACACCAATTTTATTTGTATTGATAAGCTGAAATCAACAGCTCCTAAACACTTATCAGAGATGCTATTGGAACTGACCCAATAATCTGTCTAATGGCCGATCCCAAAATCATTTTCCAACACTTATAGGCTCCGCTTGGTATCCAGAGAATTCTTGTGAAAATTCACAGCCTAAAATTCTATTATATTTGCCTTGATTGTTGGTATATAAGTGTAATCATTACACTAATTATGGTGGTCCCCAACATAAATTTAATGAATTAGAGTGTGAATAAATGCAACCATTTTTATGACTATAAATATGGATAATGCTATACTTACAACATAATCCTATAGAATGGAAATCCAACGATTGTGTGTTTTCACACACCCTCGCGATTTGCGTCAAATCTAAAATTGTTCTTTTCTGTAGATTATTCTATAGGTTTTTCGGTAAGTGTAGCACTACCGTACAAATATTCACAACCTATTTTACCATATTTGTATAGGGAACAACAGCTGTCGGAGCTTCCATTTTAGAAGTATTAGAATTTCTTTTTTGATTCAAGAATCTTTTTGACATTGTAACCCTAAATTTCTCAGGTGAATTCTAAAAAAAATTTCGTGAATTCAATTTCGTCGGACGACGCCAAAAATGAGAGATCAATAATCTTCACTTCTCACTTCAGTTGTTACTACAAGGTAGATCAATCTAGATCTTAACAAGAAACGAATAAAGAAGAACAATGAAGAACAAAGAAGGACATAGAAGAGGTTGTTTAAAGCTCTTGTTTGATCCAAATTCTTGTTAAAAAATGGGGTGACTTTATACTGGAGTAGTAAACTCCAAAGCACGAACTAACGCTGTCTTTTAAGAGATGTTTCTCCCCTTCTGGTAGAAATTGCGATATCACGAAAGGGTGTTTAAGAAAATCTCTCTCAGGATATAATAGAGGTTGTTTGATTCAATATGTCACTACTTGATCAAACCAAAGTAAACACTCTTTATACGAAACTGATGATGCCAAATAAGAGAGAAAGAAGATACGAAATAGTTATGTGTTTCGGGACTGGATGTGGGTCTTATTTATAGACTTACTGGTGCCTATTGGTCGTGTCTGTTGGGCTGTCAGCGGTTGTCACTAATGGTTGTCTCTAACACTCAACGAACCTCTTCAACAGATACGCTGAAACTATCTACCTTTCGGGGGTGTTTCCCCCCGAGCCCCCACGAGGGGCTCCGCCCTCTCGACCCCCGTTCGTACAACATAACATGAAAATTAATGAAATTATTGGAAATATCTAACATTTTCCCACAAAGTGAAATATCAACTAACTGTTTTTCTTCGTACAACCTTCCTATTTATAGACAAAATATCTGAATTGTAGTTTCTTTTGTATACTACCACCTTTCCACGTCAGATTCCCCGTGATTCTTTTTGACGCTCCTCGCCACATGATCTTCTTGACGCTCCTCGTCACGTGATTCTTCTGACGCTCCTTGCCACGTCAGACGTCTTAATTACTGTCTCTTAGCTGGAATCTACTCGTATCTTTCTTTCGGACTTTTACCCCTTTTTAAATGAACTAATTACTTTCCTGCTCTTTTTAACATAATTACAACCTTTTTTCATTTTTCAGTAACCTTACCTTTCTACTAGATAAATCATCTTGTATTTAGATACCTCATCTCGTCCTAAGATGATTCATCTTGCTAGAAAATACTCCCACGGGGACTACAACAATTTAGTGTAATGATTGCACTTATCTACCCAATTAATGCAAATGCAATAGTATTTTGGGCTGCTAATTTTCACAAAAATTTCCCTGATACCAAGCACAACCTTATTACTCGTTCACCTTGTATTTAAGCTTAGGAAATGGTGAAATCAACGGCTCCTACACACACAGCACACGTTTACCATGCATGATTAGTATCCTTATTACCCTGCTGATCATGTTTAGGAGGGGTTGTCTTACTAATGTTCCCAAAGTACGTGGGCCTTTACTAATTAACTTCATTCATTTAGGACTTTAACTAATTTCCCAAAATTGCCGTGTGTGTTTCGTCTAAATTAGCCATCTTTATGTGTTCGTGTAAATGTTTCGACTAACCGTTTCATAGAACTTTTTCTCTCTATCTGTCTCCGCGTAAACCGAAATTTTTTTTGAGACCTCGAATTCCCAAATCTCGGAACCAAAACCGGTAATTTGACTCCAATTTTGTGGAACTTTTCTCTCTCTCTTCCGTCCGATTCGATGGGAACTCCTGAATTTCCTGATCTCGGAAAGCATTGCAGTGTTGAAGAATGTAAACAGATCGATTTCTTGCCTTTCACCTGCGACCGATGTAACCAGGTTCGACTCTTTCTTTGTCACCCCTTTTTCTTTTAAATTTTCTATCGATCTTTTGCAGTGTTAATCTTTTTTGGGTTTTCGTTTTGAATCTGATTGAACTCAATAACTGATTTAATTTGGTGGCTTTAATAACTAGTTAATTCAGTTTTTTTTTTTTTTTTTTTGAATCGGTTTGAACAAAATAGTTTGAATCAGCTTGTATGTAGATTTCCTGACGTTAATCAAATGTATTGAAACATGAAGAAAATTGGGTTTTAATGACTCGGGGCTGATGAGTTGTGAAAATGGAAACCCGCAAAAGATGTACTGATGATTGCTGGTTTTATGTTTTATGAACCCTTTTATTCATTTCCCTAAATTAGAGACTTCATAAAGTTTTCGATGACTTATCAGAGAGAAACTCATTTCTATTATTGTTTTTTTTCTGTGCGAATGTTTAATCCCACATGAGAATTTAGAAACAGAAAACTAAATATTTTAGGGTTTATAAAGTGTAGATATGATGATCTCTAGACTTGGTCCATAAACATTTTGTGCCCTAGGGGCATACTCTAGATTGTTATAAAACATAACAGAACCTACCCATATTTCTTTTTGTAATACTCTCAAGTTAGAGTTTCTTGTGATGCCTTTAGATTTCCCAAGATTGCCTATTGAGAAATCTCACATAGCATTAACCTAGCTAATTCTACACAAACTAACTTTATACAGATTTCTCCCTGATCTTCTCCTTGTTGATGCTTCTGCTATACAAAGTGAGTTTACAGTTGAGGTTTAAGTTACAGGTCCTGTCAACTACATGCTTACTGGATATTCAAAGTTATAGTTAACCTTTCTTCGCGGTATACAAACCAACATGGTAGTGTTGGCTTTGGCTGAGCATGCTTTATGCCAGTTACAGCAAATCATGAAAATATAAGTGGCTATTCTTTTCCTTTTAGTTTTGGTTTAAACATTGGCAAGTGGTGGGCATAGGATTCCAGAAAGGGATTTTCTGCATGTGTTAGTATAGATAAGACGCGGAGGAACATCATTCTTAGTCACCTCAGAGATATAGCTTTTCTGAAAACCTTCAGCAGGCTTAACTTTTAAATTTTGCATCCACACATTCACTTACTTCATTTTCTAGCTTATGCTACTTATCTACCTTCAAATATGAAGCAACACTATTAGCTACCTAAGTAGTCGGGATCGGGATTGGCCCTGACTCGGCAAGGGGCCGATCCCCGAGTCAGGCGAGTCAGGGCCGAGTCACTCGGCCAAGACTCGGCCGTGACAACTACAAGTCCCCCTCAATAATGAACTTACTTTCTCAGTTATATCAAAGTAGTGCATATTATAATAATAACTATTAGTAATCAGATATCATATTGGCATCATATTGGGTTTTTTTTTATAGAACTTTGTCAAAAGTAGGTTTTTTTTTATAGAATAAAATAGTCAAAAAGAGAAGAAATGTGGCTGTAGCTGAAAAAGATGTTTTTATTGTCGAAAGTAGAGTCAAATTGTCAAAAGTAGGTTTTTTTATATAACTTTTTCATAAAGAAGTATATAAAATGAAAGGTTTCCACCGTAAAACCCAACACAACTGCAACCTCTGTAGTTGTGTTGGTTGTTTTGATTGGATTCCTTTTGTAATAACCTTATTTTTCAATATATTCTTTTCATCTTAGAAAAAGAAAACTCAACACAATTAGTTTTTTTAACAAAAAAGTTATTTTTATATAAAAAATTGTGGCCGAGTCAGTGACGAGTCACTCGCCGAGTCACAATTTTTTGCAAAAACTCGGTTAACTCGGTCTGACTCGCCGAGTTACTCGGCTAAAAGTAGACTCGGGGGATCGGCACTGGCTCGGCTCGGCCTAGTCCCGATCCCCGAGTTACTCGCGAGTAACTCGGCGAGTCAGGCCGATCCCGACTACTTAGTTAGCTACTTCATTATTTGGCATATCTTACCTTCAAATTCAAATCGAGTATATATGTATGCATGCATTTGATAATATTTTAATCAATTTGAACTGTAGTTTATGGTCAATGCCAGTTTTCCCCAACTTCAAATGGATTAATTGATGGCCTAGTTTGGAAATATGAGGATCCTAGGCGGTGCAGACTAGCGACTTTAACCATCAGGAAAATGGACCTTCTGAAGTTACGCATCCTATTACTCTGCTCATTATACAAATCAGAAAGTTGTTCTCGTTCTTGGACTGGTGCCATAGGTTTTGTTTGTACCTTGTTCATGTTGAAAATATGCCTAATGTTCTAGAGTTTCCTAGTTGAAGTTAAATTATGATTTTTAATTTAACTTTAAGTCAAACAAACTACTTTCGTTTTGTAGAGAAGGATTGGTACATGAGCCATCCTTATAAATTTGTGTAGGGGTGCCACATAATGATTTAAGGGATAAGGGAAGGAAGAGGAGAGTGGTTAGTTAAGTGGTCTTGGTTTTTACTTTTTAAGACCAGGGTATGATTTTCTCCTTGTGAGTTTCTTAAAGATGTTTGAGGTAAAGAGTTAAAGTAGGGTCTTCTACTTTAGGAGCTATTTGAAAGCGTTGCACTCTTGTTTCATCATAATGATTGATCGTTGTTGCATGTAGTTTTGCCCTCTGGTTGTGCCATTAGATTCGTACAACTAATCATGCCTCATCTTTCCCATGTAAATCTTGTGTCGTGTGGTTGGTATTATCTCATCGCGCTTCTTTTATTTTGCATTTCCTTGGCTTCATTTGACCATTTAGATCCTTGGGTTGGGGTTATTCCATTGTGGCAAAATCACAATTGTTTGCTTGCTTTCACTAGGACAGGCAACTCAAGTGTTTGATATGGCTTATCCATCAAGAATAAAATGTTCTATATGCGGCTAAGATGTTCTGGGGGTACAATTTGGTCTGCAGCTTCAGGATTTTATTTATTTATTTTATTTTTTTGAACTTCTTGCTTTATTATGAGATTTTTTATTTTTTTTCCTCCCCTGCTATTGTTTCTGTTATTTGTAGTTGAAAGTTTTTCTTCTGTATTCTGCTTACCTCTTCTGCCAAAATTTGGGACAGGTATTCTGTTTACAACACAGAAGTTTTGTTAAACACCACTGTCCAAATGCCAACAAACAAGATGTTACTGTTGTTATCTGCCCACTATGTGCTAAAGGAGTCCGCCTGGTCCCTGAGGAAGACCCCAATATCACTTGGGAGTCACATGTTGACACTGAATGTGACCCATCAAACTATGAGAAAGCAACAAAGAAGAAAAAGTGCCCTGTTCCCAGATGCAAAGAGATTCTAACATTCTCGAACACGATCAAATGCAGGGATTGCACCATTGATCACTGCTTGAAGCATCGTTTTGGGCCTGACCACAATTGTGCAGGACCAAAAAAACCCGATTCTGGGTTCCCCTTCATAGATCTCTTCAAGAGGAGCCAAAAGGAAGAGAGAAAAACAAACCGTACACCAACTGCATCATCCTCATCATCATCACCAACATGGGCCACAAGCTTTCTAAATGCGGCTTCGAACGTTCGAGCATCAGCTGAAGCAGGAATGGCAAAATTGAGTATTGCAACTAACCAAGCATTGCAAACAGCAAAGGATGGGATGGGGCAGAGCAGTAATGGACCAATGGAAGAATGTCCTCAGTGTCGAGCAAAGTTCTCGTCTGTTACAGCTCTGGTGGATCATGTCGAGAAAGTCCATGAACGTGGCAGTCGAGGTGGTGTTAAGAAAGTGACAATTGATGTCTGCCCTAAGTGCAGTAGAGGATTCCGAGATCCAGTAGCATTGGTAAACCATGTTGAGAAGGATCACGGAGGGACTTCTAGAGCTTAAAAAGGTACAATCGTTAATGTTCATCATAATCGTTGATATCATACATTTCCAAATTTCATCGAACAAAGAATGTACTCTTGTTGTCTACTTCCATTGATTCATTGCCATTTGATGTGATCAATCACATTTCTTTTTCTTTTTCTTTTTTGTGTGTAAAAAAGAAAGAACAGATCGGTTGAGTAGTTACAGGAAAAATGAATATATCCTTTACTCAAAAGATACATTATCTATCTATCTATCTATTTATTCTCTCTCTCTCTCGGTTTGTGATCAGGATATGGTTGATTGTTTTTTAAAACAAGGGATACAAAAAATTTCGAAAAAAAAAAGAAATTCGTTATGTTAAGTCGAGCAGTAGTTTTTGGCCCACTGAGCCACCAAATGAGCAGCAAAGTAGTGGTAATGGGAGATCAAATCATATCATTCTAGAACTTTTAACTTGTTAAAATTAACAGTACAATATGGATTCGCTTGATCACAGATTAATTTCAACCAACTTTTGAGGAAGTTTTGAAGTTTTAGAATGATATCAAACCCACTTGTGAGTGAGGCATATAGGTTTCTTTCTTCTTTAGTGGCATTTTACTGCTTCTCAAATTAGTGAGTATAGATGGACACAATTAGAGGCACCTGGACTCTCAACTTGGATGTCTTGAAGCTGTTTCAGGTCTCAAAATAAACAAGGAAAAAATAAGGCTCATTGGCATCAACGACACGCCTGAACTTCAAGATTGGGCTTCTTTAGTGGGTTGTCAAGTAGATACTCTGCCAATTACGTATCTTGGTCTTCCTTTGGGAGCAAAAGCACGCTCCACATCCATTTGGGATCCATTGGTGGAAAATTTTGAAAAACAACTCTCAACTTGGAAGCAAAAGACTCTCTCTCCAAAGGAGGTAGGATCACTTTAACTAAGTACTGTTTGGCTGCAAAACCCATCTTTTCTTTTCTTTATTCAAAGCTCCAACAAATATCATTTTTTTATTGGAGAAGAAAATGAAGGATTTCATTTTTTTACCATATTCACATTTACATTAATTAGAGATGCTTTTATGGTTTGTTTGGAAGGGAGATTCCAAGGTAGGGATTCAGTGGGGACCAGGAATTCATGTTTCTTTAGTCTGTTTAGCTGCCAAGAATCCCTAGAAATTTGTTTCCCAGGGAAACATGTTTTTCAGCAAATTCCTGTTTTGGAGTCCCACCTCCCCCCTTAGAATTTGTTGGAATTCTAAACTAAGAATTCACTATGTATTCACCCAACTCAATTCAGATTACACCCCACAAAATTAAAACAACAAAATAGAGATTTTCCTTGGATTTTAAATAGCAGCCAAACAAACTAAAGGATTCAAGCTTCCAAGGATTCATGAATCCATAGATTCTTTTATGGTTGCCAAACAAACCAAAGGATTTATGTTTCTAGGGATTCATGTTTCCAAGGGAAACATGAATTCTACATCCAAACACATTATTAGTTCTTTAATATTTACTTTTTCTTATCAAAGGGTAGGGATGTCAACGGTAACTATCGGAACGGATAGTGCACTATCCGAATCCGTATCCGAAAAAAATATTCGATATCCGAATTCGATCCGATATCCGAACGGATATTGTATTTCACAATTCGAATTCGTATCTGAAAAATTTATCGAATATCCGATAGTATTCGATCCGATATGTCAATCCAAGTCAGATATTATTCGAAATTTGATAATATGGAACTTAATTTTAAATATATTTGGACTTTTTTTTTCATTTTATTTATACTAATACCTATTATATAATAGAGTCCGGATCGGAGTACAATGTTAGTTGTACATTTTATATGTACAGTGGTATGTGGGGCCCACATTCTGTTGATCTAAGGGATGATATTTTTTGATAATGTTCTCTTCACTTTGTAGATCATCCTCACCAAAAATCAAATCATTCTAAAACTGGTAGTCCCATTAAAAATTGATTTTTTCTCATCGTTTATTGTTCTCTTCCCATTAATTTTTGATGAGGTTAAAAATTTTAGAATGATATAATTTTTGGTAAGGATGTTCTACTCATCTTGTAGATCATTCTCACAAAAAATTAGCCATTGGTTCCTCACCATGTGGGCCCCACAACTAATGTAAAAATAACGATGTACAAATAAGGCTGTACACAGATCCGTTCTCTATATAATATATGATATATAATTATATATATTATATACAATTTTTATGTATTATAAATGATTTTTTTTTAGATATATGTGATTTCTTATCGAATCGGATATTAACGGAGCGAATTCCGTAATATCCGAATTAGTATCCGAAAATCTTTATTATCCGAAAAAAATATTTGATATCCAAATCCGATATTTGAAATTTCAAATAATATCCGAAAATTCGAATACGAATTCGAATCCAATTCGGATTTTCGACTCTCTATTGACATCCCTAAAGAGTTAGCTAGGGAAGCGATAATTTACAGCTTCATAATTAGTGACATCGTGTACCTGCTTCTCTGGTGTTCTTTATGTTTATTGTGTTCCTTAAGCTAAGAAGGTCCTAAGTGGATCTAAATGATTGTGGGTCTACAAAATGGCGCTCACTGGTAATCCTCGAGTCATTCCCCCAAATTAAAAATGATGAAATGACTAATCACAATTATGACATGACTCTGAATTCATTTTCGAGCTCCTCTACATAATGTTGTTGAATGACTAAAACAGAGGCCGTAGTAGAAAAATCAGAATCAGCCAGGATTTCACCAATGGGCCCTAAATCTGGACACTCTTCCCAAGCATTCATCCCAGCCGTTAAAATACAATTAATCCTACCTGCTCGCCCTACGATGAATAAGGCGTATTGTCCTTCCAACGCCTTCAACGTAGAAACTGTCTCCTTAGCATTTACTACGTGCTTCTCGACGTATCCAACCTTTCCGTGCGCCACTTTTTTCTGGTAAAACTCAGCAAAGTACTCATCATCTAGCCTTAACTCTTGTTCCTCCATTGCCCTTATAGAAGGTGGCTTCTTGGCCCTACTTGATGCTTTTTCAGCATTGTTGTCTTGTAAAAATCGGATGGCTGTTAACTTGATTCCAGGATGTTGTGATATACGGGCGGCGTAGGCTAACGCTTCTCGATCGTCTTTTCCGCCGATGAAAACAACTGCCACGTGGAGGGTCATCATGGCCGATGATGATGATCCTGATCCTTTGTTGATCGATCCGAGACCACGATCCACCAGTATTCCTACTGAGCAAGGGGGTTGTCGAAGCACCTGTTAAACACAGTATATTAACTTAATTTTAAAAATAAAAAATAAAAAATTAAAATTCGAATTGCATAATTGAAAAAAAAATTAGAGGGTATTATAGTCATTTATTCCAATAAAATTATTTTTTAATTTCTACACTTATCGAACGATAATTCAATTACCAAACGGAACGATATTTAAAAATTTGCGAAAATAAATTCTCATAATTCAATTCTAGAAATTCAATTGCAGATATTGAAAGATGAAAATGTACCTTACGATTCACATGTCTGAACCCATGGTGAACGTTGTCCATTTTTCCATCATTCTTCTGGTTCCTATGGTATGGTAAAATGAGTAAGGAAGCCTGGACTGCCTCGGCCAAGTTATAGAGATCTTGGTGCATATTAGCAAACGTCGAAATCGCGAGTAGTCGGTGTACATTGATTCCCTCGCCGCTCTTTTCTACGTACGATAGGATCGCATTAGTTATATGCTCTCGCATGTCCACGACAGATTCATCAGCCATCTTTACACCATCAACATCTGGTGAGCAATGATGATCTTGATGATCAGGAATGAACATTGTTGAATTGCAATCGTTGATCTCGATCATATCGGTTACATAAACACCGATCCTAGGGTCGGTATTGCCTCGAGAAACCTCCATGATATTGATCATGCTAGGTACATTTTGAGGTCCATGGATACACAACAACATACGTAGCTCAGAATTCGGGTCGACCCATTGGATTGCCATTCGTTTGTACGTTGATGATTGCTTTTGTGCGCGTTCCACAACGGATTTCACTAACCATGGGACCGGCACAATGGAGAGTATGGCAAAGAATATCAGCACTATGTAGCTACCATTACTCAGGTACCCTTCCTACATCCATCCATGCAGTTAAATTTAAGAACTTTAAAAAAAAAAATTCAATCATGCACATAGCAGAGGAAAAAAGAATGAAATGCGTGCGATAACCCTCATTTTTTCTCGATTTCGTAGGGAAGACGGACACATTTTTATTTTTTAAAGATTGGTCTAGTTTATTTTTTCAATAATACCTTTTGGACCGACGTGGTGCCCAGTGGCGGAGCCAGAATTTTTTTTTGGGTGGGGCACTTAGAGAACTTTAAAAAAAAAATCATGGTTTCTAAGCCATAATCTACTAACAAATTTTTCTACTCTTTTCTCCTGCCTAATATAATAAATAATTAAAATAATAATTATCGACAAATAAAGGTTTTAAAATTTCACTATGACAACAATCAAACTACCATTATTCCATCTCTATGAGATTGAAAAGAAAAATAGTAGATCAAAAATACTAAAAGCAAAGATATGTTACTTGTTAATAATATAATGTATGCACTTAACGTAAACCACAAATAAATGACAAAACTAAAAAAGAAAAAAAAAATTAAGAATTAATAAGAAGAATTTACAACAAAAATTGAAGATGAATCTTACTTGATAGTTGATTCTCAATCTCAATTTTATTTTGATGTATAAGAATAGTTCCACTTTTTTTCTTAGCTTTCTAGGGTTTTTTTTGAAACACAAGAGTCAAAAGACTTGAAGGAAGATGAAAAACTCGTTGAAAAAAAAATCGTGTAAAAAAGAATAAAAAGTGTTTCAAATAAGTGAATAACTCAAAAAGATTAAAAGTGGAGTCCACTATAAGTAAGACAAAAGAGAAATACTTGTAAAACAGTTGTAAAAAAAGATGAAATATATAAAATAAAGAGGGATTGACCTAATTACAGCGGACCCAAAAAGTATAGTGGAGTCTACAATTTTTAAAACAAATTATAACTTGCAAAGTAGTAAGAAAAGGACAACATATAATATATTTTATTGTTAGAAAGGGTGGGGCACTTTTGGATAGAAACAGATCTAATACTTTAGATTTTTCAAAACTTTGGGTGGGGCACGTGCCCCACCGAATTCACATATAGCTCCGCCCCTGGTGGTGCCAGATGCTTATGTGGTAAGGTAGGACCCACCATTTTTTACTTCCCAAAAATATTTTGAAGGAGTTTCCAACTTACATGGCAGTGGGACCCACCCTATCACATAAGCATCGGGCACTATATTTGTAAAATGGTGGGTTGTTAATTTTTTTGGGTTTGTGTGTGTGGTTTGTTTGAATTTTTTATTTTATTTTAATATTGTAACTTGTGCACGCTTTTCATATCTAAGCTACGTTTCTTAGTAAAAAGTTCCCACTATAATGGCTGTTTTGTTTTTTTTGGTAACATTGACTTAGAGGAGAGAGAAAAAAAATATTTTTTAAAATTCAAAATGGTGTACTTTTTAATCAATAAATAAGGTTTTGGCAAAATTTATATGATTGAAAAATATTTTTTAAGACCTTTAAAAAGAGATCAGACGAAAATACAAAATTCCAAAAAAAAAAAAGTTACGTAACCCGATTATGAAAACCAAGATTTGCATGATTAAAAATCCAAGCGAGAATGCAAGTTATAATTTACATTGTGGTTTTTGGATACTTTAGAGCATCTGCACTTTTTTTAAGCTTTTATGCATATTATGATATTCACTAAAGTTTGGATGTGGGGTTTTAACACAGATTTTCATATGGTTAAAATCCAAGCAAGTATGCAAGTTGTAATTTGCGTAGTCTATTAGATCATTTGCACTTTTATAAGCCTATATTTATTTCAATGTTTTAATGTTCAGTAAATTATTGAAGTTCATGATAAGCAAATTCGAATTTTGAAACCTAGCTAGATGTGCATAATTAATTTGCAAAATTTTAAGTATCCAAGGTGTAATCCACATAATTTAATTTTAGTAAATTTGAGTATCTGCATTTTTTTAAGTTGATGCTCAAAATATGAAGATACAAAAAGCTACAATTGCCGAATGTATTATTGAAATGAATGAAGAGAGAAGGTATGGAGTGTGAGTTTCAGAATTTTTAGAATGATGCCGTTTTCAATGAGCATTTCATCCTCATGTAAAATCAACCCTAAGCTTGAATCATTTCCATTTGGATCTCAAATGTATATTTCGAGTCAAATGTTGTTTCTAATCAACAGAAAAAAAAAAACATGTGACTGTTTTAAAACAAATGAAAGAAATTAAGAAAAAAATAAAAGAAAGAAAAAGAATTTAAATGAGTACTGATCGAGAGACTTACTTCGAGAGCGAATGCAGCGACGAAGATGTGAAAATAGCCCTTAACATTTAGAAACAATGCGATGGCGATCGCTATAGGCCAATCAAACCCTAATACCATACCAGACAATAGAGTTCCTGAAAGTTTCCCTATCATCACCAAAACATATAAGGAGAATAGCTTGATCCCTATGAACTTATCAGTATCAAGTAATCTCAATGGTTTAAAACTAGCTAATGCACCTGCCCAACAGAAGAAGATTGGAAAATAAACAAAGCTTGTCATCTGGTTTATCTTACTCACTACCATCTTTGTTATTCTCCCTTTCCTTGGGAAAGCTAACCCTACCAAGAATGAAGTCATGGTTGGACTGTAACCAACAATCATTGGTCCTGTACTGCATAAAAAAAATAGGGTTCCCACAAATATAATCAAATCTGATCCTCTCATCTTTTTCCCTTCTGGGTTCCTGTTGGTTATCCAATTTACAAAAACTGGGAAGAGCTTCAAGAGGATAATAATCTCTGTTGTCATAATGAATATGATAAAACCGCCTTCGACTAGGGTTATATATTGTTTTGTTTGTGTAGGATGGAAAGCGAGAGCAACAGATATTAGTATCATTGTGATCATGTCTGTGTGCATTCCTGCTCCAATTACTAGCTTTCCTATGTCTGTTTTGCTGATGTTTAGATTGGTAACTATTCGTGTTAGGACTTGCGAGGAATTACCGGCTAGCGCGAGGGAGAGAGTCAGGATGAATCCAACTGTATCTGGAATACCTAGTTTAAGAAGAGGTGTGCCTATACTTCCGATGACGAACGACGCGAGGACTCCGATGTAAGCTATAATGAGTTCAGGAGTTGGTTTTTTAAATAATACAGAGGGATCCATCTCAAGCCCTAAAACTAATAAGTAACAACTCATGCCCATTTCTGCAAATGAATTGAACTTAGGGATCAACATATCCAAAAATGTATACAGTTGAGGCAAATTTCCTATTATCAATCCTACCTGCAGAATGCAATACAAAAAAAATTAATTAATCCCATTAGTAAAATTAAACTAAGTTAGTTTAAGAAAATTAATTAATCATATTTTGGAGGTTAGGTTTTTTATCCCCTCCTCCTAGCTAGTTAGGGTTGTTTTTTATATATTATTAAGAAAATTTTCCTAGCTCTGTTGAGGTTCCCAAAAAAAGGTTTGCTCAATGCAAATTATCAAGCCACTTAGCCAAGAATCATTATTATTTTGTTGGATGCCATAGTTTGTTATCTAATTTACACGTTTATTTTTATAAATAATTCAAACTATCTTTAAAAATAAAAATAAAAAGTTAATGTAAAACTGATCATTTCTTAGTAACATTTTTATGTTTGGATTTAATGAAGTACAATATCTCTATACAATTATATGAATGAATTTTTTTATAGTATATCTTTTTGATCGATATAAGAGATAAATCAATAATTAATTGTTAGCTGTTAAGGTATAGGTGCACAGATTTTAAACTTAGGTCGTGGGGGCGTTAAACTCCCAATGATTTTATCATCAGCATCATATATCGTCATCATATCACCTAAAATTCTATACATATATATATATATATGATTTTGTTGAAAATACTGAAAACAAAAAAAAAAATTTGAGTTATTTTTCTTGATTACCGGCCTCTAGTCTAGAAATATATGAAAAGAACCTAAGTAAAATTAAGCAAGATTGAAGTGAATTAATGAATGACATACGTACGATGAGTTCGCTGCTAATACGAGGTTGTCGGAAGAAGCGCTGAAATAATGCGATATGGAGAAATTTGCAGCTTAAGGAGAGGGATAACACGACGAAGAAAGATCCAGCCGCATACGTATTCGCACTTGCGTATTCACACCCCACTTGTACTGATGTACCATTCTTCTTCGTATTCGATCTTGTCGCGTTCATCATGGCCTCCGCCGCGGCCACCGCCGCCAATGACTCCATCGTCACGTTCATCTCTTCAACTTATTTATTTAATTAATTATTAAACAAACTTGAGCACCTAGCTAGCTAGTATATGATTCATTACGTACCTGCAGCATGGTACTCCTTTAATTTTCTCTCAATACTTATGATTTTCTTCTTCTTCTTGCTTCTCCAAACAAACTTCATTTCATTTGCAGAGAGGTTTTTTTTTTTTTCTTTTCCTTTTTTTTAGATGCGTGGTATTACGGTGGAGAGTGTTTGGCGTTCTATTTTACGAAGGGAAGTTGTAGAAGGTATGGAGTTTGTTAATTGCTTTTTTTTTGGAATAATGCTAGGGATCAGAGGATTTTTGGGAGTGGTTTTGAAGGAGATTCTAAAGTAGTAACAAGTTAGTTACCCTATTTTCACCTCGTGTGAATTGAAATAGAGGAACTCTTAAATTTAAGGGTTGTGAATGGATGTTGCATGTTCGAGTTTTTAAGTCCTAAAATTTTGTAATGGGGTTTTGGAAAAAAAGTCTCTGTAAAAAAAGTCATTATATTTTTAATCTTTTTTTATAAATTTAGTCCGTAATTTTGGACGTAAAAGTCATAAAAATAGAGACTAAATTTATAGAAAAAGATTAAAAACATAATGACTTTCTTTACAAGGACTTTTTTTATATTTTTCATTTTGTTGTTGTAATTCCTGCCTTGCATTCAGTCGGTTGAAAAAATAGTAACTAATTTGTTGCCACATGAATCTCCCTAAGAAATCTCCCCA
>MVGT01000187.1:153233-171377 GCA_002174775.1 Macleaya cordata | reverse complement strand
GAGAGAGAGAGAGAGAGCTACCGTGAAGAGGTGAAGGGTGGTTCTTCTTACCTGAATATCCGTCGGCTAGATGCCGTCGGCTTCACCAGTAGACGAGAGAGACGACCGAGAGTTAGGGCTCCAGCAAAAGACGATGTGATGAGTTAGGGCAATTTTGTGTTTTAATTAAAACTGAAATGAAGAAGTCTTTTGTAATTTATTAGCATCGCAAATATTTGCAAAAGGCCGTCGGTAATCATTTTCCAAGCGCGCAATTGTTCGCGCCAGAAATTCCCTCCTATTTTTCATTAAGGGCGGCGGTAATAATTCCCAATGCCGTCGGTAATAACTTACTTGCTACGGAAAATTATGCCGTCGGGTAAAACATTTGCAGACTTAGTAACTATTTGCTTCAACGAATATTTGCAACTGAAAACACCGTCGGCAATTAACATAATTAACTACGGATATAATAATACCGTCGGTAATATCCTTTTTTTGCGACGGGTAACAAAAATTCCGTCGTTAAAACGTGCATTACCTACGGGTTTGTAAACACCGTCGCTAAACGCCGTCGCCAAAAATCCCCTGTTTTGTAGTGTAAAATCGAAACCTATAAAAAATGCGGGTACCCACCGAGTATTGGGTACCTATCGGGTATTTGTAAAAAAAAGTGTAAAAGGAGCTATATCCACCACTCGATCAAGCATAACTTTTTCACACTGTTGATTTCAGTTCATAATGACAATGAATTAACAAATAATACAAACATAAAAGCATGAAACAAATAATTAACAAAAGCAAAGCCTAACAACCATCACGTACCCACATGACTGATGTCTTCTTAAAGACTTAAATAACAACAATTTAGGTGTGGGACCACCCCTACTCCCATTTTAAAGTAATCATAATAATTTATTTCTTAAGAAAAAAATAGTTAGATTAAAGAATTTTTATTATAGAATTACAAAACTACAACCAATTTTGAGTAAGAAAACCTATTTTAGTTGGTATAGTTTTAAATTTATAAAAAAAGTGTAATACCCGATTATCCGACGGTACCCGATAGGTAGACCCGATTAGGAACCGAAATTAATCGATTTTAACCGAGTATATCCGGTAAGGACCAGTTTATAAATGGGTATATAAAATAGAGAATCAGAATCGAGTTAAACAGTTCTGGTTCGGTTCGGTTCTCGGGTAAACGAGTACCCGTTGACAGCCCTAGTCTGTTGCAAATCTCGAACTGTTATTTTCTACATCCCCATGACAATCTTGGTAGAGATCAAAGAAAAAAGAAAGACATCATTTATGCGGTTCGACCATTTTTGCCTACTCATCTGCAGAGTGTTTTTAAGTCTTTCCACTAGAAATGAATTAGAACCACTCTATGCATCTCATGCGTGTACTCCCTATTCATAGATAATTAAGGGAGTATTGGTTTTATATGATTAATAATATATATGAGAATGGATCGGCTTACAGCCTTATATGTACATGTTATATGTACAGGCTCATGTGGGGCCCAGCTGAGGTTGATCTAAGGGCTAAGTTTTTATGAGGATGTTCTCCCCACCACGTGGATCATCTTCACAAAAAATCAGTCCATTCTAAAACTTCTAGCCCCATCAACAATTGATCGGAAGTTGATTAAAAATTAACGGTGAAAAATGAACGATGAAAAAAAGAGTCAATTTTTTATGGGGTTAGAAGTTTTAAAATGAACTTATTTTTGGAGAAGATGATCTACATGATGAAGAAAACATTCTCACAAAAAATCAGACCCTAGATCAGCCTTATGTGGGCCCCACAAGAGCATATACACGTAACTTGTACGTATAAGGCTGTAAGCCGATCCAGACAATATATATATATATATATATACTCAGTACATCTGGTAACATCAATCTTATTATACTTCACTTTTAACCATGTGCCACATATACTACCAATATTTTTTAAGAGAAGAGATATTGCAACATACCTTATTGCGACATACTTTTTATAGGGTCCAAATGAAGATGGTTTGAGGGCTAATTTTCTTTTGTGAGGATGTTCTCCTCATCATGTAGATCATCATATTCGAAAATCAGCCCCTTCTAAATGTTCTAACCCATCAAAAGTTTATCAGAAATTAAAAGAAATCAATGGTCTAAAAAAATGTCTAAAATTTATTAATTTTTCATAGGCTGATTTGAAGATGTTAGAATTTTTAGAAGGGGTTGATTTTCGAATATGATGATTTACATGATGAGGAGAACATCTTCACAAAAAAAATTAGCCCTCGAACCATCTTCATTTGGGCTCTATAAAAAGTATGTTGCAATAGTGTCGCAATAAGATATGTTGCAATATCCCTCCTCATTTTGTAATTGCAGTTATATATCCAACTGGATTGAAATTATTCTTGCATTTCCAGTCGAACCTCAGCCCAATCACCGGTCCAATCTGATTTTGACAACACTGGTGAAATATTAAAATAAATAAAGGAATAATGTACGTATTGAATTGTATCAAAATATATGTTTCATAATGTTTCGAGGTATTCGTAAATTTTAATATTTCGGCATTGTTACCTATCATTTCATAAAATATATCTATTATACATTCAATCAAAGCGAAATTTTAATCCAAAGATGATTTTGGAACCTTGTACGTACGTAGTTCCTTGATGTCAGCAACTTTAAACAAGATCATATCATAACGTGGGATGTACAGTATGATAAAAGAAAAAAGAAATTGTGATCAATTGAGAAAAGAAATTGGAGAACAACATATATAGCACCAAAATTTAACGTGTTACAATCCTGATTAGATGATCTTCGACTACAAATATAAAAGAAGCTTACGACCTATGTACATTTTTATTAATTATTCACTAGTATTATGACGTATGATGATCTACATGGTTACAAGTAAAGACGGGGCAGGAGCAGGATGAACGGGTGATGGATTTCTTGTGCTTGCTTCAAGTTACAAATCAACTTTGCCCAAGAAACCAACCTGTAGGGGTCAGGTTTTCCCATATTTGCTGAAGTTAATTAGTTCTTCTAATTCCTCGAGTTTTCCAAGTTGCCCAAATTAATTTGATGAATTGCGTTTGGATTGGACGGATCCAATCTAATGCTCAGACCTAATTATAAGATCATTTTCACAAAAAATTAATTTAAGTCATGTTTATAACTTCATGTGGTCCCAAAAGCATTGTAAATATTAGTTGTTATACAATTGAAAAAAAATTATTGAAGGGTTCGATCATATGGACATTATTGTGAATTCACTTTCGAGCCCATCTAGAGAATGTTGTTGGATGACTAAAACAGAGGCAGTGAGAGAAAAATCAGAATCTGCAAGGATTTCACCAATGGGCCCCAGATCTGGACACTCTTCCCAATCGCTCATACCAGCCGTTAAAATAGAATTTACCCTACCTGCTCGCCCTACGATGAATAAGGCGTATTGTCCTTCCAATGCCTTCAACGTAGAAACTGTCTCTTTGGCATTTCCTACGTGCTTCTCGAGATACTCAATCTTTCCGTGCCCCACTTTTTTCTCGTAAAACTCAGTGAAGCATTCATCATCAAGCTTTGTTTCCTGTTCCTGCATGGCGTTTGTGACACGTGTCTTCCTCTTAGCCTTAGATGATGCCTTGTCAGCATAATTGTCTTGTAAGAATCGGATGGCTGTTAAGTTGATTGCAGGATGGTGTGCTATATGTGAGGCGTAGGCTAACGCTTCTCGATCATCTTTTCCACCTATGAAAACAACTGCCACGTGTAGGGTTACGGTTGATGTATTACTCTTGTTGATAATCCTTCCAATACCACGGTCCACTAGTATTCCTACTGAGCATGGGGCTTGTCGAAGCACCTGTTTACATAAATCCCCTGTTATTAACAACATTTAATTAGTTTGCAAGCCAAGGAGTAGAGGATCATAAGACACATGGACATAATCCAAGAGTTAATTTTTTATTATTATTATTTTTTTTTAAGATTGATCTTCTTACCATGTGGATCATTCTTACAAAAAATTTATGTCATTCAAATTTTTTTAACTCTATCTAAAATTGATTTATGTTTTAATAAGAGTCATTTTATTTTTCTAATAATTTTCAACCAATTTTTAGTTGGGATTAAAGTTTTTAAAATCTTCTGATTTTTTTTTTATTATGATCTGCATGGTGCGAAGGTCATCATCACAAAAAATAACTCTTTGGATCATCTCTATGTATGCTCATAGTTTAGAGGGCCTTAAAAAAGATGAATCAAGTGTTAATTTTCACTGAGGATGTTCTCCTTAACATGTATATCATCATTTCCAGAAATTAGCAGGCTTGTTCTTAAAGTTCTAACACTATAAAAAATTTATCGAAAATCAACGGTCTAACACTATAAAAGTGCCTAAAACGTGCCAATTTTTCGTAGACTGATTTGAGAATGTTATAAGTTTTAGAGCAGGTTGATCCCAAATATGATTATCTACATGGTGTCGTAATAATAGGTATATTGCAATCTCCATCCTCCATTTAGAAAGTGACATTTTGTTTAAAGCCGAGCAGTGGATATTTCAGCCCACTTTTTTACTAATTAATCCGTCAATTTTACAAACTCACCCGACAATACAGATTTAACAAAAATAGAAGAATGAAAGATGTTTACCTTACGGTTCACATGTCTGAACCCATGGTGACTGCCATCCATCCTTCCATCCTTCCTCTGGTTCCGATGGAATGGCAAGATGAGCAAAGAAGCCTGAACTGCCTCGGCCAAGTTGTACAGGTCTTGGTGCATGTTGGCGAACGTCGAGATCACAAGTAGCCGCTGCACATTCATCCCTTCACCGCTCTTCTCTAAGCACGATACGATCGCATTTGTTATCTGCTCTCGCATATTCACCACCGATTCATCCACCATGGTTGTTGCACCATCATCTAAGATGTGATCGTCTTGTTGATCAGGAACAAATATCGTTGAATTACAGTCGTTTATCTCGATCATATCTGTTACGTAAACTCCAATCCTAGGGCGCTTATTGCCTCGTGATGAGACCTCCATAATGTTGATCATGGCGGGGACATTCTGAGGTCCATGAATGCATAACAACATACGTAAATCAGAAGACGGTTCAAGCCATTGGAGTGCCATTCGTCGGTATGGCGATCGCTTTCTTGCGCGTTCTATGATGAATTTTACTACCAATGGGATCAATGCAATGGTCATGATGGCCAAGAATACCAACACAATGTAGGTACCGGTATTTACCAGCCCTGCCTACGTACAATTTAGGAATACAAAAATAAATTTTTATTTAATGAAGGGTAAATTTGACATTTAACAGACTCTAGGATTAAATAACATTAAATATTAAAACTAGTGCTAAAAAATTCACATTAAACGAATAATAAATTTTTTCAAGATCAAATAAAAAAATATGGATCAGAATTGGTCTCAATCAATGAAACAAGAAAAAGAAAAAGGATGAGACTTACTTGTAGAGCATAAGCAGCGACGAAGATGTGAAAATGACCCTTAACATTTAGAAATAATCCGATAGCAATCGCGACATGCCAATGAAACCCTAACAACATTCCAGACAGTATAGCTCCTACAACTTTCCCGATCGTCACCACTACGTATAGGAAGAATAGCTTGATCCATATGTACTTATCAGTATCAGATTTCAAATCACTAAAATTAGCTAATGCACCAACCCAACAGAAAAACAGAGGAAACAGAATGTAGCTCATAAGCTGGTTTATCTTACCGACTAACATTTTCGATAATCTTCCTTTCCTAGGAAACGATAATCCGATCAAAAAAGAAGTCATCGTAGGACTATAACCGACTATCGTCGGTCCTGTATTACATAACATCATCATGACCGCGACGAATATAACCAAATCTGATCCTATCATAGGTTTCCCAATTGGGTTTCTATCATTAATCCAATTCACAAATACTGGCAACACAGTTGAGAGGAGAATTATGAGGAAAATCAACATAATCACTACTTGTAGACCTTCTTGAAGTTTTGTATGTTCATCTTTTTTGGTGCTGTAAGGATGGAAAACAAGTGAGATTGAGATGAGTAGCATTGTGATCATGTCTGTGTGCAATCCCGCACCGATAACTAGCCTTCCAATGTCTGATCTACTGATCTTAAGATCTGTAATTAGGCGTGTTAAGACCGGTGAAGAAGTACCTGTGAGAGTGACCGAGAGAGAGATAATGAATCCCACTGAATTTTGATCTTTTCCTAATCGAATAAGCGGAGTGATTGCACTTGTGACGATAAATGTGGATAGAATTCCGGTGTAGGCTACGATTGCTTCACGATTAGGTCTTTTCAGTAGTATAGAGGGATCCATCTCAAGCCCTAAAACTAATAAGTAACAACTCATGCCAAATTCTGCTAATGAACTGAATAACTGAGGAATCACTAGCTGCAATAACTGAGTCATGAAATCCATGTTTCCTATTATCAATCCTACCTGCATTTACACATCAGTACACAAATCGATCATTAATGAATTAAAACTTGTATGTAAGTATCTATCAGTTGTATATACAGATGCATGGAGGGCAATTTATGTTTAGAAAATGCTACTCAAAACTCTAAAAACAAGAAGAGCTGTATCTGCGCACTGTCGATTTTAAAACCGTTATCAATTTGGTATATTTTTGGTGACGGTTCCCCACAAAGACTGTTGTTATATTTCTATATAGCAACGGTTGTTAACCATTACATATTTTTTCTAAACATTTAGCAACGGTTTCACGTCCCAATAATAGAATTTAAAAGCTAAACTTATAAAATTATAAATTTCTGGTTCTGCCCCTGATCCTAATTTGTCATTCAAGTTCATTCTCCATATGAGATGGCGATGATCAAATTGTAAATAACAAAAAGACCATAAAAATAAAAAATGGAGGAGCTTGGAGATTAATTACTGTGAGTTCGGTGATGAGACGCGGTTGCCCGATGCGGTGTAAGACCATATGGACTAATTTGAAGGACATGAAGAGGAAGAAACCGATGAAGAAAGATGCAGCAGCGAATGTACTTCCTGTAGCGTAAGCGCACACCCGTTCAGCTGGATTCGTCGAATTTTTCGCCCTTGCCCTGGCCATGGCCCTCTCTGTTGCATTCATCGTCCTATACTCGTTCATTATTTGATGGATCGATCAACTTGATTTTTAATTTACGAATTTAATTTATTAATTGCCTCCTCCTTTCTCTTTTAATACTTTTTGTCAATCTTCTTCTTCTTTTTCTTCTTGCTTTAACGTGCCAAACAGATTTCATTGAATGAATTCGATTTTGTTGTTTTGAATTCTATAACTATTGAGAGAGAAATGAGAGATGAGAGAGAGAAATTTTTTTCATTTTCCATTTTTAGAGTGTTATATATTATGATGGAAAAAATAATTATGTATATATATTATGGTGGAGAGTGTTTGGCGTTCGTTTTTTACCGAAAAAAGGAAGTTGAACAAGACTGCATGGAATTGGTGAAGGTATTAAGTCCCAACAAGAAAAATTTCACCATGTGTCATCATATTTATGGAGCTAGGGGAGATTTTGTGGAGATTATGATGTGATAAGAAGACACATCAATTAAAAAGCCCTTAAATTTAGGAGTTAGTACTGCCATGCAATTCAAGAGTCCTATTTTATCTCCATTTTCTTTTCAAGGCGGTGTACATTTCCTTCATAATCTAACCATTAAAAACTGCAAAGAATGTGGATAAAAGAGGACAATTAATCGAAAGACGATTTATATTAAACATCTTTTTTTTTTTATCGGTTGTATCCTATACTTACGGGTATCCCCTTAAATTGAAAACACACTCAAGATTATCCCTCTTTTGTTTGGGGATATTTCAGACATAGAAAATATTAAAAAAAATATCTTGAAACCCTAAAAAATATTAAAAAGACTATTTATCCCTCTAATGTGATCCAACATCCTTTATAGGATTTGAGGATCGAATCCCCTTACTAAAGGAGTTTATTAGAAAATCTCCTCTATTAATGGAGTTTGTTTAAAAATAGTATCATCCTCCATGAAGATCACGTCAAAAAGTTGTCGATTACATGGAGGATTCAATGCTCGGATTTATGAGACTGAACGAACGTCGTGTTCGATATCAAAATGGATGGTGGGATCGGTTTCTGACTTTCTCTCTCTTACTAATATTAATTCTTTTCAAAGAGAGGATGTTTATAATTTAAAAACACAGGGATGACACTCCTAATCAAAGCTCGGATCAAAGCTAAGTTGACTTAAAAAAAAAAAAAAAGAGCTGGGGTGAACACAAAAAATGGTAATTACCTTATCGCCACATCAAAATCAAACCTCTCAAAAAGCAAATCTCCTACTAGCATTATTTTATTTAAATTGTGTTGTCCTATGGTTAAGTGTGGGAGGCACTTACACGTACGATCAAATGGTAAACCGTTGAATTAGTAGGTAAATGGAAGAGAGTCCTCTGGTTTGGTTATATCTATTTCAACCCCGTGATTTGCGGGGTTGCCAGTACCTAAACCCTATACTTCCTCCATTTAATGTCTAAATCTAACGGTCCAAAATGTGACCTCATAGAATCCTTCCCACACTTGACCGTGGGGTAGTAGGACTCTATTTTATTTGAGAGATGCTATAGGGACCGATCCCTCAATCTATTTTTTTATACAGATTGAGGTGTCATCCTCCATCCACCATCCATTGTAATTTGTGGGGACCACACAAATCATAATGGGTGGTGGATTGAGGATGACACCTCAATCTGTATAAAAAAAACAGATTGAGGGATCGGTCCCTCAAGCATTTTTCATTTTATTTTACGAAGGGTGGTGGATCTAAATTTAATTTGTTGTCCCAATAACAAAATAGACATCTTTTTTAGGGGAAACAAATAGACAAGATTTAATTCTTAATCCTTTTGTTTGTTTAAAGTTGTACACAAAAAGACAAATGATAGCTTTAATTATTTCTACCCTTTTTTCCCTCAATTATTAATCCCCATTCATCTTTATTTATGTACATATGTCTCTGGGGATCCACCAGGAAATTGTTCTAGGGTTGATTTTACTTTTCTGATGATCTCCTCTCACCCAGAAAATCATCTTCTTAAAAACTCACATTGTTATAAAACTTTGAACTCTATTAAAAGTTGAGCACAAGTTTAATTTTTTAATGGGGTTCGAAGTTTTAGAACCGAATAATCATTTTTGTGATAATGATTTACATGGTGTGAAAATTATTGTTGCAAAAAGTATAAAAAAGAAAAAAACAAAAAAAGCTTTTGGATCTTTGTGGGCCCCATAGCCTCAGAATAAGTAGGTTGTTAATATAAAAAAGTAGGGTGAAAGTAACTTTTTTTTTTTTTCAAATGATAGTAAGACTAGAACGGACAAGAGTGTTGGGTGTCAACTATCATAAGAAAATTCTTTCTTTTTTCAGCACTAAATTGTGATATGCAAAATAGAATATCTACACTATTAGTTGAGAGAATGCTTTTATGGCTTTTTACATTTTCAATTGTTAAAAGTTTATCTATACTATTAATTAAGTTAATTGAGTTTGAGACTTTTTATTCTTTTTGACAAAATTTTAGTTGATATTCAAAGGACAAAATGGTCATCCCTTAGTAAATCCTATCATTAAAATTATTTTGGTGATCATTTCTCTTAACACCACCTAACTTTCCCACAATTTTCTCTCAACCACTCTCAAGAAATCTCTCCACGATTCTCACTGATTAAAATTCAAAATGAGAATATCTTATTATACTTTATTTAAATAATCTTCTTTCTTTCCTATATGTAAAAGTCCAAATTTTAGAAAATTATCAAGTTTGCACAATCAAATTCTTACAAGTTCAAAAGTTAAAATGATCTATTTTTTTTTCTTTTTTAAGGATATCTACATGATAGATGATATTATTTTCACAAAAATAAGCCTTGAGCAGCTTTAGTGACTCATATTAGCATGCAGATCATCTCAACTATTTAGTGATTTTTTATTGGAACAAAATATTTACACTCAATTTATAAATTAAAAAATTATATTTATTTTTCTGAAACTAATTAAACTTTTTTGCACCAATAATTAAAAAAAATCGTTATTAACATAATGTAACACACGTGCAAGCAGCTTCTAAAACTTATCAGTGATCTTGGTTAATTGTATAAGCTAACTTAGTTGAGTAAATATAAGTTTTTTTTCTTCTTATTTTGATGGTTAAGAGAATATATAAAATATTTAATTTAATTTCCATATGATCGGGGAGGGATTCACTTTCACTGTTATTTTTACAATGAGTTTACAGTGGCATGTGTGGCCCACATGGAGATTATTTAAAGGCTGATTTTTAGTGGAGATGCTCTCCTCAACATGTAGATTGTCCTAGCAAAAAATAAATCCATTCTAGAATATATAAACTCATCATCCATTGATTAATTATAATTAGTAGTTAAAGGAATGACTCACTCACTGTGGTCCATGGACAGGCCCGACCCTGAGCCAAAACACCACAAAGCGGTGCTTTGGTCCTCAAGTATTAGGAGGCCACCTAGGCACAGTACTTCAGTAATTGGGGATATATGTTACAACATAAGGGGCTACATCCTTGTTAATTTGCTTTGGGCTTCATAATTCTCAGGACTGGAACTGTCCGTGGATGGGGTTATAAGTTCTAAAATGATGAGTTACTTTTCAGTGAGGATAATCTGCATGGTGAGGATAACCCTTCACCTGAAATTATCCCTTAGATCATCTCCATTGTATTAGGAATTTCATCATAACAACGATACATCTCCGACGCACAAAGAAATAGGCTTAAGGATCTTGAGACTTAATATCGACGAATCAACAAGAAAATATAACGATGAAGATAAAAACAAGCATCAACCACAACACAAGATATACGTGGTTCACCCTCACGGGATACATCCACGACCAAAATGGCGCACCAGAGAAACTTCCATTAATATCAAGAACGTATTACAATGCTTCTTACACAACCGACTAAAATAAACACACATCAAGGATCTCACAAGACTTACCGAAGAACACTAACGAGAATTCATTAGAGATCGGCTCGGCTTTCTAAACTACTCCCAATAGCACATTCACATCTCCAAGAACCTTGAAAGTACATCTCTATGGGTGACCATAATAACAGAGGAGAGAACACTGGAAACTTGGGTTGGGGAAGGGGTCCCAGCACCTATGAAGAAACCCTCAAACCCTAGATCCTCACAAACCCTTCTCCTTTTCTATAAATTTCTCACACTTTGGATTCCTTCCCATACAAGAAGACTAAAATCCTAGGTTTACCTCTCTTTGAACTTTAAGAACTCCAACACCTTCACATTGGCACATGTAACACACTTTGGGACGACTTAGGACCTCTCTATTTATAGATTTTATCAAACCCACACACAAATAGAAGTTTTCTAATCCCAAAAGGTCTCTAAAATCGTCTAAAAAATATTCCCGTAGCGGTGCTTTCTAACCACCAAGCTTGCTTTTGAAAGCAAAATCATATGTCGGTTTTCAACAAAACTACTTTTAAAACCAATCCATCACTTTCGAAACCAACACCCTTGCTTTCGAATGGAACTCTTTTTCTTTCAAAAGTAAAAGGTTTGGTTTGCCAAAAACTTTACAAATCTCTACCTTTTTGGCTAACCACCTTCAAACCTCTTAGAACCATCTATTCGATCAAAACTCGATGATTTTGAAGTACCATCCAAGTCCACCACCATCTTCAACCTTAAAGAACACATGTGAAACAACACCGTCTCACTATTACAACTTGAAATTTTTAAATACACCATCAACTAAATTCTCACACAAGATTCCCACATTGATCACCAAGAAAACCATCTAAAGATACACAACCAGCTCCACCTAATCTAGGTAAGCTAATACCTCCAGCACATGTCAAGATTACCGTGTGTTTGAACATCACCATCAAGCTCAACAAATGCGATTAATAGGCTTACCTATAAGTAATTTAACAAACCATCGCCAATCTTACCTTACTACCATCACATCTAATATACTTGCTTATTCATATGTTCCATGTGACACCACTCATAATAATGTGGTCTACGCCAACGAGATCGAGCACATCCTTGGTACAACCCGTGCAAGCCATCAAGAATAATAAATAGATTTAAACAAATCTTAAAATATCTCGTGCATACCTTCTGTGCTTTGCTGGATCGCTCTTAATACATGAGAATTACCATCTTATCCTTGCAACCCTTTCTTTATAGTGTACGGCTGCTCACACTTCTAAAAACCGCGTATAACACTTCATCCCGCTCTAAAACTTCACAGGAACCCAATGAAGAATTTCTTTATATACCCATCTTCAAGTTGAACAACCCAATTTGTGAATCACACCACAATCATTTTCTTGTGTTGAACCAGATCAAACATTATCTTTGCATATCCTCCACCTGAACAAAACTCTCATTCTCAACCATTCACCATATTATGAATCAAACCTAAATAACTAACTTCACATTTATCCAAATCAAACTTGTTACTGATACTAGTTTGTTATGATACAACAAACTACGCAGCTCTCCAAGTCGAACCTGCTGCTTTGATGCCAGTTTGTTAGGAATTTCGTCATAACAAAGATACAATATCTCCTACGCACAGCGGAACAAGCTTAAGGATCTTGAGACTCAATATCAACGAATCAATAAGAAAATATAACGACGAAGATAAAAACAAGCATCAATCACAACACAAGATATACGTGGTTCACCCTCACGTGCTACATCTACGGCCAAAACGATGCACCAGAGAAACTTCCATAAGACTTACTGAAGAACACCAACGAGAATCCATTGGAGATTGGCTCTCTAAACTATGAACCTTAAAAGTCCATCTCCATGGGTGACTATAGTAACAGATGAGAGAAAAAATGGAGAACACTAGAAACTTGGGTTGGGGTAAGGGCTCCAACCTCCATGAAGAAACCCTCAAACTCTAGATCCTCACAAACCCTTCTCATTCTCTATAAGTTTCTCACACTTTGGATTCCTCCCCACATAAGAAGACCAAAATCTTAGGTTTACCTCTTCTTGAACTTTAGGAACTTCAATACCCTCACATTGGAACATGTAGCACACTTTGAGATGACATAGGACCTCCTTATTTATAGATTTTATTAAACCTACCATCACTTTCGAAACTGCTTTCTAAATCAACCCATCACTTTCGAAACCAACACCCTCGATTTCGAAAGCAACTCTTTTTCTTTCGAAAGCAAATTGTCTAGTTTGTCAAAAAACTTTACATATTGTGACTTTACCGGCCACTGCTTAAACTCATTGTAAGAATAACAATAGTAGTGCGTACATATCGTGGCTCTTTCTACTAAAAAAAAGAATAACAACGGGGTAGTCAATTTAGACTTCTATGGACTTATACGAACTCTTCAATATGACAGATTTCTAAGGATTCTCATAGAGTTTATGGACTTACAGACTTCTGAGAACTTGTAAAATCTAATATAATAATCAAAGTAAAACAAACATATAACAACAAAATATATCAAAAGAATCATGGTAGCACTAGTAGGTGATGGGTGTAATTAATAATTATTATTTATTATTATGATGACAATATTATTATTACTAATTATTCATAGTGGTGATTTTAATATTTAATAGATAAGCTATTATTGTTAATTATGTTATGATTATAGTAAGTCTTAACTTATTAAATTATGATTAAGAGTTACTGATAAATGATTATAATTATTTTTTTATTAATTATAATTACTTATTAATAAGTATTATTATTATTTTATAATTTTTAAAATAAGTTAAATAAAAATAATAATTAATTAAAAGTAATATCATTAAAATAAGTATTAACTAATTAAATTATTATTATAAGTTATTATTGATTAATTATAATTATTAATTTTTATAATTCTACACTTATTTAGATAAGCGAATGCAAAAGTGTATGCGATAGAAGTGGAGAGTGATATATTATTCAACTGTACATACAACAACATACAACTTATTCTGTAACTATAACTTATAAGGTAAGGAGGTTTATATAGGAATGTATAAGATGATAAAGATTTCTCAAAACTTAACATATATGAATGTGACTTATCACATATGTACGGTAGAACAACCACCTCATGCCTCATGTTATAACATTAATATTATTTTTATTATTATTTATACAAATTATTATCATTATATAAATTAATAATTGATCATATAAATTATTATTAATTATTAGTCATTAATCATTAAATACAACTATCAATATTATTATTATATTTTATTAATTATATTATTATTATTATCATTATTATAATTACAAATATTATCTTGTTAACATGTGCCCTAAGAGCAAATGTTAACCAATTAATTACATTGTACTTTTACCTTGGTATAGCCGCTTTTACTATATAAAAGTATCTAAAATTTTAACTCTTATTTTATTCCAAGACTACCCTTTCTTGGGGGTCGTTTCCAATGCTTAATAAATAAAGAAATAAATTCACAACCACACACTCTTGGATTTGTTAAGTTCATAAAAGTCGATTATAATTCAAATTGGCTCCTTTTTGTAAATTTTTATTTTTTAGAAAGCATATCTCTATCTTTACTATTTTAGTGAGGCTTGGTTTAAGTCATTAGTCATTGCATTATAGCAACTAAAAAATAAACTGGTTAGATATTTTTCTCTACCTTCTTAAATATTTTATATATTCTAATTTTATCCATTTTATTCTTTCATTTTTTTTAATGTTAAACAACCACACACCCTTAGATTTGATAAGTTCATAAAAATCAATTAAAATTCAAATTGGCTCTTTTCAAAAGGCATATCTCTATCTTTACTATTTTAATGAAGCTTAATGAGTTTAAGCCATTAGTCATTGGATTATAGCTACTAAAGGATAAATAGGTCCATGTAGAGATAATACAAACTCATGCTGGTCAACATCGACCATTGTAATCTCCATTTGGGTCTACATACTAGTATAAATGAACATGTCTTTTTTTACGAATAAAAATCTCGAAAGATTGTTCAATTAAGATGTAGCATAGTAGGTCCACGCATGACTCCAAAAAAAAACTAACAAAATACTTTTGAAGGTTAAATAATAGTAGATTCTAACGTGCCAAATCTACTTCAGACAATCCGTCTAAATTTCTATTGATCTAAAAAGCTATTTTTTCAAAATAAATATAGTATACAAATAATTCTATAATGTTAATAAATAAAAATAAAGTGCGTTATATTCTTCTAATGCATTTTTTTGTACAAATTAAACATTAACGACACCTAGACACATACAAAAGTTCACTTTATTATAATTAGGTTTTACATTAGCTCAAAATGAAATCAGGTGAGTTGTTTTATCCTACAATCTTCACTTAAGAGTTTAAAAGGTAAAACAGTAAAAAAGTAAAATCCTATTTATATTTTTGAATTTTTTTAAAATATTTCACTGTAAAAATTTCTTTAAAATAGGTTTTGTTTAACTAGATAAAGTCGATTGGCACATATTTGAAAAACACGGTTTAGTCATTAAATTTAATTAAAAATATTTTTCTACTTTTAAATAAGTTTATAAATAGCCAATGACTACTCATTCGAGTAGTTTAAATCATTCCCTTATTTACAAGAAATCGGGGGTTCAAGCACCTCAAAAATATTATTCCACTATAGATTGTGTAGAAGGGCCTTTTACCTATAGGTTTATTCTTATAGTCCATTTTAGCTTCAACGTCTATCACAGATTCTATCCGGTACATGTATGGCGAGTCTCAAATCGTGTTAATAAAAAAAATATTTATGAATATTAACAAATTTTTAGATATATAATCTTTTTAGAGAAAAAAAGGTAAAAATAATATACTGAATCGTTTTGTCGAAATAATTGGTTTTAGGTTTTGATTATTTGTCCAACTTTATAATTGAATTAAGCTTTTAATTTGTCGATATCACTCATTGAAACATATTTGTTTCCACTTTTTAAAGTTAACTAAAAGAACGTCGATATGTGCATTTTAATTACTATATCATTCTTTGGCAACAAATGAACCACATTAAAATGAATTCCAAGTAAGAAAATAAGCAATAACATTTATATATGAGATTTGTTAGTAATCCTTATCCACAATTAAAAAATTCAACCTAGAAAGACCTATAACAAAAAAATTTTGCAACAAATAAACTGTATAAAAATGATATTTAAGTAAGGAATTCTGAAAAATAAATAATAGCAGTACCAAATCAAACTGAAATATCTAACTATAGTTTATCATATAGCTTCTTAGTTTTCTCAGAAGCTACAGAAACAAGTCGTGAATTTTTTTTTCTTGTCAAAACTCTACTGAAAAGTTACATCTAAAAGAGGTAACATCTCTTTTTTTTTTTTCTTTTAATTATATGGTAGAATTTGGTTAATTCTTGAATAGATTTTGCTTAATTTTAGAATACATTTGGTTGATTTAGGGTTGAAGATGATGATTTTTTAGTAGATTTAAGGTTTGTTTCAGTTGATTTTATGTCAGGAATCAAAAGAATTTTCGGTTCAGAAATTTAAAAAATAGGTGGTCTTTCATTTGTCTTCTCTTCCCAGTCTCTCTCTATGCAGATCATGAAAAGTTGTATATTTTGTAACATTAACCTTTTTTCGATTTTATCTCTACATTTTTTTTTGCATGTAGGATATGATGAAAATAAGAACTCACGGTTCTACGACATAAATCCTGCATCTTTCTATCTTAATTTATGCAATATGTTTGAACTGGAATATCTTAATCTGGCTTCAACAAATGATGTGAAATTTTAGTTATTAGTTAAGATCATTTGATGTTTTTCTTCAAAATTGCAAGGGTTTAAGATCAAACCCCTAAATTTTATTTAATTTTTTTCATTAGCACAACGCTTCCTCCTTTTGCGTCATGTTGATAAGATTAACATGTAATCATTTTAGTTTTTTTTACCGATCTAATGAGCTCATTAAAGTAACCGTAGAATAGTTAAAGTAACTGTAGGTTAGGTATAATGGGAGTATAGAGAATAATTGTCACAGTGAACTGTGAAACAGTTATAAAGTGACAGATCAAAATTCGATCTTATTACTTGGGGAGGCATAGTAAAGTAAGTTATTTTTTATACTGCTAACTGCTGAAATTTTTTTCAAAGCTACTTTTCATATTCATGTGACCCACATTTGCATGTTCTTTTACTTTTCAACCCATCAAGACAATTAAATACTTGCACGTTTAACCGCAAATTCTATTGAAATAAATTTGGGTTAAGTGGCCTAATGACACAATTTTGACAATTGAAATGAGCCGGGACCACCATAAAGGCTGGATAATCATAAAAGTTCAAAACATTTGTATGATAGAAATAGTCCCACGGGCTAATTAGAAACATACGGCTAATTATCTCTTTCGGGACACCACCAATTCTTTTTATGTGTTAACACGGTAGAAGATAAAAATTTAGAATCACTACACTTCTCTTTTTTTTTGTCACTTCATCTTTTTATTTAATGAGTTCTAACTTATACAATTATACTGCCGGTAGTACTACTGTATATTTCTTTTATAAAAGATATTAACAAGTTCAAAATTTGAGAATTGGATATTTTGATGGTCATGATATGATCTGTTTGGACTTTGCAACAATCCAAACTTAATTATAGATCCAAATCTTTAATTCATTTTTTTAAATTATTTTAATTTTCTATCGAAAAAATAAGATTAATTCTAAAAACAAAATACAGACTATAGAAAATTTAATTCTTATTTAATATTACTTAGTACAAATTTACCAAAGTATTTTTTTATGAAAACTAAAAGTTAAAAATACCCCGTGCTAAGCACGGGGTTAAAGAGTTTGTTTCTATAAAAATACTTACGTGAAGATTTGGTAAGCCAAATTTAGATTTAGAGCATCCACAGTGATGCAGGGGAAAAAGCTATTTTACCTTACTGTTATTTAGCTTACGAGAACCTCATGCACAGTGGTAGTTTTTTAAAAAAATTTGAGAAATTAATAAAAAACTAATTTAAAGGATATAATCGTTATTTAAAAAAAGTAAAAAAAATTAAAAAAAATAAAATATATCA
This sequence comes from Macleaya cordata, assembly GCA_002174775.1. Lineage (NCBI taxonomy): Eukaryota > Viridiplantae > Streptophyta > Magnoliopsida > Ranunculales > Papaveraceae > Macleaya > Macleaya cordata. The sequence continues at coordinate 153,239 of MVGT01000187.1, read as the reverse complement.
GGCGTC
>MVGT01000187.1:119273-140427 GCA_002174775.1 Macleaya cordata | reverse complement strand
CACCCCATTTACTACCAATATTATCATTGTTAGGAATAAACCCTTTTTTCCTTTTTGTTACAAATTCTAATATTTCTAATACTACCCATTCTTGCTATTACTAATACTACTAATATCCTTACTTATTATTAGTAACAATTTTCTTTTTGTTAGTGGGGTCTCACAGTAGGCACCAACCATTTGATCAATGGTTACCTCAACAATAAATTTGAGTTTGAATTTTAAATTTAACTAGTAATCATATCTTGTTATGGTTATAAGTTTAATTCTAATTTTCAATCTGCCTCCTACATCATTCTATTTTAATTATCATAATTGATGTTTAATTATTACTTTTAATGTCCCATACACTTATTACAATTTTTTTGTCTTTTCACTTATTGAGTGCATATAATTAATGTAGACTTGATTCTTTTTTCTATCATTATATAAGTTTACAATGAAATCATATCGATCCTAATTATATAAGAACAATCAATTGTTCATTTTCTAATACCCTCCTAATAAGTATCTCATATTGAATATTAACACTTTTTTTAGACATTATTGGAACCCTACTGTGAATAAATATTAATAACAAATTATACATTTTTTCTATTTTATTGTATAAGTATATTTTATAACAAGTTTACATTAATATATATTCAATTAGGGTGCTCTTGCAAAAATAATTTAATCACTTATTAAATTTTTTAATTTTGTAGGTATTTATTGAATGGAATCAAGATCCAATGGTGTAGAAGAATGAATGGTGTAACTTTACTACATCACATAAGTGATATACCAAGAAATAAAAGAAAAATATTTCTTATAAATAAAAAATAATTAATATTCCCATAATTAAAAAAATATTAAAATAAAAACTTCAATATTACCCGCGATCATAATAGGATAGTATTATTTGGTCCCAATCGAGCAGAATCCACTATACCCATTGATCCATTCGAGCCGTCGGATCCACAGAATAGGGTGCCTAATTGTGTTTGATATAACTTCGTTGAGGCGTGACGAATATTTACACGTGGCAGAACGTCAAAGCATCGGATAGAAAGTGATTTATATTAGTTAATTATTATTTTAAGAATATTATAATATAATTATTTTAGGGAGAATATTATTTATATTTTATGTAGGCTTTATTATTAAGAATTTCTATTCTTAGGAGGACTAATATTCCCTTTTCTTTGTGAGCAAGTATTGTAGCTATTATAAATATTCACATTCAGTGATTAATTGAATAATAAGTAGAAGAATATTTTAGTTACTGGTTACTTTGTGTGTTATTTGGGTTGTTCGTGCTGGCCTCTAGATAAGAACCAATTCAGTTCTTATCAATTGGTATTAGAGCATACCAATCCCATCCAATCATATTCCATCACTGTCTCCACCATCCATCATCTTTACCATTCTCCACCGACCATCCCCATCCTAAAAAAATTAAATAAAGTAAAATAAAATCATTGTCACGATGGAACAAACTCGATCGCCATAGTTGTAGTTATCCACTTCATAGGCAGTTATAGAGAAAGAGGTATAATCATATATTTTTGTTGACGTGTGTTGCTGTTTGGGTTCATTAAAAAAGGAGATAACAAGGTTATTGATTTTGACAAATTTTAGGAATAAAGATGTACCATTTCTTTAGAAATTACTAATGTTAGGGGGGCACCCACTATTGTTAAGGGCACCTTGACAGAGTTTTAGTAAGTTTGGGCTTAAACTAGTTATAAATATAAACTAAACCCAAAACTCTCCTTGTTTTGATCGACCAAGAGAGAGGGAGAGCAAAAGAGAGAGAGAGAGAGAAAGAGAGGATCGACGAGGGCAAGAAGGAAGAGAAACTCTCTTGAATGTTCGATCGAGGAAGGATCGCGTGCGTGAGAGAAGGGACTGAAGGTTTCAAATGCAGGGATTCTTCTTCTTCCTTGCGATTGCTGATAAGGTTTTTCTTTGAGGCAAGTAGTAACTTGCTCTTTTGATGTAGATTTAGGTTATTCATGTTGTTGTTATGCTTCCTTAATGATTGAATGCATGAAAACCTAGTTTGTATGTTGTATATATGTTGTTGCATGCGAATTATGTGAGAGAGTGCATGTAATTCATGATCGTATGATGTGTGCATGGTTCTAATGGTTAGGATGCATGGAAGCCATGTATATGTGATGAATATATGAATCCCTAATGTTTACAGGGGTGAAAACCAAGTTTACATGGAGTTTGGATGAAGAAAAAAATCCAAAATCGCAGAAAAACTCAAGGAGTATCGATACCCACAGAGCAGGTATCGATACCAGCTTGAACCTGTTCAACAGGTGATGCTGGTATCGATACCAGGCTCATGTGGTATTAATACAGGGCAGTACTAGCCACGCCTGTTTCCCACATCAAGGTTGGTATCGATACCAACTAAGCAGGTATCGATACCAACTGACCTAAAGGCCATAATTAAGCTGTTTTTGTGTACACAATGAAATTTAGATTTTATTTAGTGAACATCATGATATGTAACCTACAATTTGTATGTAAATATATGTTTATGAGCAAGGAATGCATGCTTAAACTCTTAGTTGCATACTTTCATAAAGATGAACACTTGTGGACACATAGAATATATAAGAAACCTCCATAAGCTTTATGTATGCTTAAATAACTTGTGTTTGCTTGTGTGCAAATATAGTTTAGGTCCTGTATGGGCCTGGTCCTCTCCAAGCGAGGTCTGCGGAATCGCCAAGTGAGGTCTACGGAATCACTTGACACGTAAGTAACGCCGACAGGGTTACTAGTGTTCAGAGGATGGATTTCGAGGCAGTTCATCGGATTCACGTAGCGCAGGACCAGAGTCTGAGTAAACTACAGGGATAGGTGAAACGTGGGTAGTAACTAGAGTACACTACTTGATGCAAAAATCTAAACATAACTAAAGACCATAAAATACAACAACCGTTATCTTGTGCATCTCTTTACCTTGTTTAATCTTTCAACCTGACATATCTTATGCTATAATGTTAATACACTCTCGTGAAACACATGGTTATCCTGAATCTAAACCATTGGAACTAGTGAACTTGCTGGCTACGTTTTGACCTAGCACCATTAATCTTTTCAGGTCTAGGTCATCAGGCGAATACACAGTAGAGGTGGTGTTCGTAAGGCAAGAATAAGTCTTCAGAGTTTCCAAGATTTTCGTAAAGACATTACTTAATTCTTTTAATTAAGTTTAGTTGAGTGTAGACACATGTTTAGTCTATTATTCTTTGATAATATTTATTTATTCGTTTGTTCATATGACAATTTATCTTTGAGTTAATAAAGTTTATTTCAGCTTTATTTTACTTGTGTATTGAATGTGAGTGCAAGCTTCTTGTTAGCTTGGTGTAACGCGTACACCCTAGAGCTATAGGTTGTTAATGGTTCCGTCGAAATACTTAGCTCTCATTGAGTAAGGGTTGTAGACCTGAAATGTGAGGGCAGGACATTACAAAAGAGATTATTGGTTAAAAACAAATGTTCAGAGCGAAAAGAAGGTAAGGAAAAAAAGAGGGTAATCATCCCGGGGTATGAATTTGTCGCCACCGTCAATCGTTCACCATCGCAGTTGTAATTATTGTTGTACCTAGAGGTTAGAGTTTTAAATCCCTAGGTATTGATTCGTTGAATTAAAGAAGAAGGTGAAGAAAACATGTATTGGGTCATCTGAACAGGGGTGTAGCCACCATATGGCCAAAGGGGGCCATGGCCACCCCCAACATTTTAGATTTTTTTAATATATTATATGTAATGATAGTTTATAATTTTTACAAAACTACAATGGGTCAATTAAAACTAATTTTACGTCCTAGCCCACTTGGCCCACGTAACAAGGGTGATAGTTTTTTATGACCTAATTTACCATTATCCATTAAGGTATTAATTTATGTTGATGTATAGGTCGGTGGATACTTTTACTACTTTACACATTTCTGTTAAAAGACCTTTGGGTTTCCTCTCTTTCTTTTTTTCGTGTCTCTTCTTGATCCTTTAATCTGTAGACTTTAGCCAATAGCACCATTAGACCATCGTTCTTTTTTCTTTTTCGTATACAAACTTACAAAAATCAATTGGAAGTGGAAGGTGGAACTCAAAAAGGTATGGAAGAACTTATTTATTTTTTGTGTTGTCTTTTTAAATAATTAACCCCTATTTTATTTGGATTTAGGGTTTAAACTTTCAAGATTGAACTTATATTTTTTTTAATGATGCATTGAGTTTCTAACGTTTTATATTATATAGGATGTATTTAACAACAATGCTACGTTGACTGCAGGGATGACTGCAGTCATGACTGCCTCAACACGTGGCGCTGATGTGGTGCCTCAATTTTGTGCACCACATCAGCTCTCCCAAATTTTTTTTTTTTGTTTTTTTTTAGCGTAAAGTGTAAAGGGGGAAAGAGAGAGAAAACTTTTTATTTGGTTTAGGGTTACTCAGAGATTCGAAACAGAGAGAAGGATTTCAGGGGAGAAGAGAGAGCAAGAAGTTTTCGTCGGAGACGGTCTTTCCTCAACGCCGGCGACTGCAGTGACGTCCTAAGGTAGCTCTTACTCTCTCTCTCTCTCTCTCTCTATTTCTCCCTTTCTCTCTCTTTGGTTTTTTTTTCAAGGATATCTAACTCGTGAAAAAATCTTGGAATTTGCAGTTGCCGATAGGATACCTCAACCCGAGCTCGCATCACGCCGACGACTGGTACGTCCTCACCGCCGGAAAGCACATCAGGTAAATTTTTTAATTTCAGATCTGATTAGTTTAGATCTAAAATTAAGAAAAATTTTAGAAACACCCTAAAAACATCAGATCTGATTTGCAGTCAATGTTTTTTTTTTGAAACACCCTAAAAACATCAGATCTAAAATTAAGAAAAATTAATTAGAAATCCATGAAACTACCTAAACTAATCAGATCTGAAATTAAAAAATTTACCTGATGTGCTTTCCGGCGGTGAGGACGTACCAGTCGTCGGCGTGATGCGAGCTCGGGTTGAGGTATCCTATCGGCAACTGCAAATTCCAAGATTTTTTCACGAGTTAGATATCCTTGAAAAAAAAACCAAAGAGAGAGAAAGGGAGAAAGAGAGAGAGAGAGAGAGAGAGAGTAAGGCCTACCTTAGGACGTCACTGCAGTCGCCGGCGTTGAGGAAAGACCGTCTCCGACGAAAACTTCTTGCTCTCTCTTCTCCCCTGAAATCCTTCTCTCTGTTTCGAATCTCTGAGTAACCCTAAACCAAATAAAAAGTTTTCTCTCTCTTTCCCCCTTTACACCTTACGCTAAAAAAAACAAAAAAAAAAAATTTGGGAGAGCTGATGTGGTGCACAAAATTGAGGAACCACATCAGCGCCACGTGTTGAGGCAGTCATGACTGCAGTCATCCCTGCAGTCAACGTAGCATTGTTGATTTTAATTATCTATGTATGGACAAATGATACTGTTGTCTTAAATTAATAAACCTAATACCTATTAGCTTATCTCCTTTAATAATTAATTTGTTTACATTAAATTAGGGTTCTCCACTTTAGTTTATTTTTTTGATCGGTATGTCTCATTTTAATATAATATTTTATAACAATTAAATAACAATCCATTGTCGGAGGAAAAAGGTAAAGGAATTGTTGTAATTAATCATTGGATGCAATGGATGGGAATGGCAATCCAACGGCAAATGTAACGACCCATTTATAAATCCCATGACCCATTGGTCATGGAGATCTAAATCCACATGTCTTAACTTAACCCAAGTAGTCGGTGTGATTTAAACAGGGTTAAGTCTAGAAAAGATTAAAGTACCTAGGCATTTTTTTTAAAAAACGAACAACGGTCCAAATATAACTTGTAAAATCTACCTAGACTTCATTTTAATTTCAAACTATACAAACCTTAGCTTAAAACGACCATAAAGACATGAGGTTTATATCTATATTTTTGAAACATTTTTTCTTGCACAAGATTCCACCTAAAATAATGAGAAAACCAAAAATTATTTTTGTCAGGCAAATCTGACTCTATTTAGTCTAAAAATCATAGAGGACTCATTTCAACTCCAAATCAAATTCTGTTTAGTGTTCTGAAAAATAGACGAAATTCTCTAAAATATTTTTTGCCCCTGAACTGATTCCCAACTGTTTGATTTAGAAACTAACGTGAGCTGTGGTGTTCTGTTTAAGATCACACACTTCCAGCACACTTAGTCCAAGTTTAAAAATTAGAAAACCTAACTTCCAGATCTCTAAAATTCATGAAATTTAATTTACAGAAGCTCCAACTCTTATGAAAGTTTAAGACCATCCGGAAACAATTCCTGTTTTTAAACCAAGAGAAACACCTGTTTTACTCAGACTTATTTAAAAAAAATATGGTTCGTTACATAAAATCTACTAATTTAAATCATCCATGCATAATGACATAATTAAATCCAATTATAACACATAAGAAATAATCCATGTCCCAATGATAGTATAATTTATTTAGTGTTCACTCTAGCGAGAGATCACCTACTCAGGATCTCTTCTCGAACTGCGTTTTCTTCCCTACTCGCGAATCTACTCTCCAGCGATGCCCTGCGTCTCTGTGGAGACAAAGGATTTGTGGGGTGAGCTACCCCAGTAGGAGGTTTCAAATAATNATATATATATATATATATATATATGTAAAATCAATTATCTAAAAAAATAATTGAATACAAACTAACAACTAATAAACAACAAAACGCCACGCTTCCCTTACCCGAAGCATGGCTTAGTATAAGTTTTTTGTCACAGCACACTAACTTACGTGTTGCTGTGACAAAAATCAACAAACAGCAACACCTTTGATAGAAAACATTGCTGATCAGATCCCTAAAAGTGTGGCCCTTCGCATCCAGAAGCGTGGCACATGCATGGCAAAAACGTGGTCGATTCCCACATGAAACACGTTTTTTTCCAAAAGTCACAACAGCAGCACAATATGATAAAAATATGCATCATAAACAGTACAAAAATAGTTAATCTTTATTTATGCTTTCGGTTATCAGAACTTGCAGTTATCAAAACTGCCTTCCGCGGGAATCCACATTTTGTGGTCGGTTATCAGAGCCCGGCTATCAGAGCCATATATATATATTTTTATATATATATTTGATTTAAAATCACTTTAAATCAATAACAACATCATCATAATGATATAAGCAGAATTGACTACCTTTATCAGTAAGCCGGATTTCAGATCCCTTTTTGAACCGATTTCTCTTCCATTGAATCTCTATTTTTTTCTTTAAAATCATAGTATAACATGAACAAAATCATGATAAAATAGAAAAGAAACAGAAAGGTTCGAACCCCGTACCTGAAACGCTTCCTAAAACTGTTGAAATCCCCCAGTTGATGTAGAAAATCAGCCATTTTTCGTGTTTAGTTGACAGATGTAGGTTAGAGGCTTATTTTAGTGGGATTTTTGCAGAGGTTTAATGGTAGAAAAGTAGGGTTTTTATGGTGTATAGTGCTGGTCGGCCCCTTCTTCTTCTTCTTCTTCTTCTTCTCTCTCTCTTTTTCTTTCTTTCTCTTTTTTTTTCTTCGGTTGAGGGTGAGGGCGGCAAGGGTTCTCTTTCTCTTTTTTTTTTGATAGATATCTAATAAGAGGGGAGAGATCGAATGAGAGATTTGGTGAGAGAGAACCGTGTGGGATAATGAGGGAGAGAGGGAGAGATCGTGAGATAATCTCTCACTTTCTTTTTTTATTATTTTGGTTACTCCCTTTAGGTCAAGATTTGGTAGGATTTGGTTTGAATCCCTAGCTCTTGATTTTCCTAATCCTAGGGTTCACATAACTCTAAACCCTAAAAGGATAACTAACCCATTTAGAAACCAACCAACTCTCTCTCTCTTACTTCTCACATTAAACACGTTTTTGGGAGAGGGAGAATTTCTTTCCAAGTCTCCCACGACTCCCACATCAGATGGGATCAAACCTCCTAATTCTTTGATTATATTTTTCATAAAATCATATATTCTCTGAGATTCAGAATCTCTAAATATCACGTTTTTCTCAAATAAGTTTGAAGGTGGTGTTATTTTCACCCTCTTGTAGTTGGGTTACCTTAACCCACTACCAAGGAGCAGCCTAGTCACGTGGGTCCCATTGGGCCCACGCCTTATTTTATCACAAAATTTTCTGGGTATTACATCATTACCCCCTAAAAAAAATTTGTCCTGAAATTTAAAACTTAGAATGGGTTTAAGTTAAGTACCTGTGAATAATTCCGGGTACTTCACTCGCATTGCGGATTCTAACTCTTACGTTTCTTCTTCTGCGCTGTGATGCTGCCACTGCACTTTCACATACCGGATCGTCTTGTTACGTAACTCTTGAACTTTTGTGTCCAAGATACGGAAGGGTTTCACTTTGTACGTAGCTTTCTCACTTAATTGAACTTCTTGCCAATTAATAACATGAACGGGGTCTGCATTGTATTTCCGTAGCATGGATACGTGAAACACATTGTGGATGCCAGCCAATTGCGACGGTAATGCAAGTCTATAAGTAACTTCTCCAACTCTCTCCAATATTTGAAAAGGTCCAATGTACTGTAGAGAAAGTTTCCCTTTCTTTTCAAATCGCTTGATTCCCGGTCTAAGGCTAACTTTCAGGAACACATGGTTACCTTCCAGGAAAACAAGTGGCCTCCTTCGATTGTCAGCATAACTATTCTGTCGACTCTGAGCAGCCAGAAAGCGTTCTTTGATGATTCGTACCTTTTGCTTGTTTGTTGGATGACTTCTGGCCCCATTTCACTTTTCTTACTGACCTTGGCCCAACACAAGAGAGTCCTGCAAGGTCTCCTATACAAGGCTTCATAGGGTGCCATCCTGATGCTTGCATGAAAGCTGTTGTATGCAAACTGAATAAATGGCAGGTGTTCATTCCAGCTTCCTTGAAAGTCAATTGCACAGACTCACAACATATCTTCCAAAGTTTGTATCGTTCTCTCTGATTGTCCATCAGTTTGAGGATGATATGCCTTACTCATATGTAGCTTTGTTCCCATAGCATCCTGAAAATCTTCCCAGAACTTTGATGCAAAGAGTAGATCCCTATCTCATACAATCGACAGAGGTACCCCGTGGTGCACCACAATCTCCTTGATGTATAACATACTCAGGGTTGCGATTGTATCCATCTCCTTAGTCGGTAGAAAATATGTCGATTTAGTGAGTCGATCGACTATCACCCATATGCTATCCAATTGTTGCCGCATTTTCGGTAACCCTCTTATGAAGTCCATAGTTATGAAATCCCACATCTCGCTTCATCCCTTTCCACCAGAATTGCCTCCTTAAATCTCAGTACATTTTCGTGCTACCTGGATGTATTGAAAAGTTTAACTCATGAGCTATTGTCAGAATGTCTCTCTTCAGTTTCTTATCCTTCGGTACACACAACCTTCCCTTGAATTGCAAACCCCCATTTTTCCTCTGAGTCCAACCTTCTGGTGACTCCAATGTCCCAATCTTCTCCCTGATTTCTTGCAGTTTCGCATGCTGCCCTTGTGCTTCCACCACTCGCTTGACGATTTCTAATTCCACCACCATATGGTTTAGACATGCCTTCGTAGCCTCCTTCACAATTTGAAGATCGTAATCATCAATGGTCTCAAGCATCTGAAGTGCTACTACCATTCCGTGATTCTTTCTGCTGAGTACATCGGCCACCACGTTTGCTTTTATAGGATGGTAGTTTAGCGAGAAGTCGTAATCTTTGAGAAACTCAAGCCATCTCCTTTGCCGTACGTTCAGTTCCTTCTGAGTGAAGATGTATATCAAACTCTTATGATCTGAGAAAACTTCAAACTTTTCGCCGTAGAGATAGTGTCTCCACAATTTCAGTACAAACACCACTGCTGCAAGCTCTAGATCGTGCGTAGCATAACTCTTCTCATGATCCTTCAGTTTTCTTGAGGCATACGCTACCACTTTTCCATCTTGCATCCGCACACCACCCAACCCGTTATGTGAGGCATCGTAATAAACTACGTAACCCAACCCTTACTCTAGTGTGATCAAGATTGGTGCGGCTGTAAGCCTTCACTTCAACTCTTCGAAAGATTTTTCACACTCAAGGCTCCATTCAAACTTAACTCCCTTCTTAGTCAACTTCAACGAGCCGTCGATAATAACCAGCTAGGCCCAAGAAGCTGCGAATCTCAAACACACTCTTAAGACGTTCCAAACGTAGAATTGCAGAGATTTTTACAGGATCTACCGCAATCCCATGTTCAGAGATGACATGCCCCAGAAATAACACCTTTTTCATCCAGAAGTCACATTCACCCCTTTTGGCATACAACCGATGCTCCCTCAGTGTCTGCAGAGCTGTCTTTAGATGTTCATCATATTCATCCTTTGACTTTGAGTAGATGACGATGTCGTCCATAAAACTACAACGAAGCGATCCAGATAAGGTCAGAAAACTCTATTCATCAGGTCCATAAATGCCGCAAGTGCATTCGTCAATCCAAACGGCATTACGAGAAATTCAAAATGACCGAATCTGGTTCGAAACGCTGTCTTCTTGATGTCCTCCTCTTATATTCCTAGCTGGTGTAACCTGATCGCAGATCAATCTTTGAAAAGTACTTTGCACCTTTCAATTGATCAAATAGATCATCGATCCTCGAGTGTGGATACCTATTCTTGATCGTGACCTTATTCAGTTGCCTGTAGTCGACACATAGCCTCATAGACCCATCTTACTTCTTCACAAAAAGTACTAGTGCTCCCCCATGGAAAAGCACTTTCTCAGATAAATCCCAACTGTTGTAACTCTTGTAGCTACTTGTCTAGTTTTTTTAACTCCAGTGGTGCCATTCGGTAAGGTGGTATGCAAATTTTTTTCATTCCTGGTTGAACTTCAATTGCGAATTTGACTTCTCTCTGTGGGGGCAGTCCAGGTAACTCCTCAAGAAATACATTGATGAACTCGTGAACTACTGGTATTGCTTCGTCCATAGTCTTTCCTCCTTCACTAAGATATGCAAGTAGGGTTCTTTGTTCTATAAACTCTCTACGCCTTTTTATACCTGGCAAAGCTAGATCGAAGATTCTCTCTTTATCCCCCTGAATAGATATCTTCTGTCCATTCGGTGCGGTAAAGGTAACTCATTTCTTGTAACAATTAAGTGTGACAAAGTAATAGGACAACCAGTCCATTCCGAGAAGTACAACATATCCCTCCATTCTCATAAGAATGAGATCAACTGATAATCCTTAGTCAGCAAGCATAAGAGAACCATCCCTACATACTCTAGTCAACACAACAGTTCTCCCAAGTGGAGATGTAATATGCAAAATTATATCCTAGTGTCGTAGGTTCTAAACCCAATGATGTTGTAAATTATTCAGACATAAATGAATGCGAAGCACCAGAATCAAATAAAACTCGTGCCCAAGGACTATAAACAAAGAAACTACCTTCGATAACAGCGTTCTCAATTTTGACCTCCTGGGGAGCAAGATGATTAACACGCCCCTGATCCCTATACTGGTTCTGCTACTGTGGCCTTGGCTGATAGGGTTGCACATTGTTCCTCTGTTGATTTTTTGGTCTTCCCTGATGGTTTTGTTGTCGTGCATACTACTGTGGGGGTTATCCATAACCCTGTTGATGTTGGTTGTTTGGCATTTATTCATGCCCTCCTGGTGGTGGTTGTGGATAATCTTTCACCATATGATCCTCCAACTTGCATCGGAAACACCTTCTCGGCTCCTCATTACGATTCTGAGGCCTAGCATTCCCTCCTCGAAAATCTTGAGATCGTTGATTTGACCGTGGATTAGGCTTATGCTTTTTCTTTTGTTCCCTCTCCTTATGGCCATTTGTCCAATCCGCTTCAACTACAAGAGCAGTCTCAACAACACATGCATAGATAACATGGCAGAAAGGAACAACCCTACTTCTGATTGCGTTCTTCAGACCTATCTGCAACTTACGCGCCTTAAGTATCTCTGTAGAAGTGATATAGGGTGCATATCACGATAGTTCAGTGAATTTCTTCTCATACTGAGTGACAGGCATTTCACCTTGTTCCAGTCCCATGAACTCCATACTCTTCTGAATACGTACTGTTTCAGGAAAGTATTATTCAAGAAAAGTGCCTTCAAATTCCTCCTAAGTCATTGTCCCTACATCTCGGGTACGAGTGATAGATCCCCACCAGTGTTTAGCCTCCCCTTTGAACATGTATATTGCTAACCTTACCCGGTCCCCGTCAGCTACTCCCATAGCGGTAAACTTCTTTAGCATATTCATCAACCACTCTTCTGCTTTGGTTGCATCCTCAGTTCCCATAAATTCCTTCGGGTATAGTTCTTGGAATTCTTTGAGCACACTGATCTGTCTGGTCTCAACCCTCCCTGCTGGATTTGGTTGTTGCGGGTTCCGTAGCTATCGTTGATTGGCCTCCATATTGTCAAAAATTCTTCCAAGCACATCCACCACCCTGTCCAAGATATTTTCCAGTCATTGAGTCCCAGTCCCCAAGTCATCTTACTGTTGTTGGTCCCCTAGGTTGGCTTCGTTTCAATTCACTTCTGATGTTCCCTCATAAACATCAGTCAGAGTCCTTCGTGATTGACCGCGCGCCATTTCCTTCAGGAGGAATAACTATGTTATTCTGCGCGATTAATCTAGTATTCATAACTAATACAGTCATCCAATTATATAAGGATTTTAGTTATTTACTCTTACCCCAAAAGAAAATAATTAAAATTAAAGAATCAATTTGAAAGGAATTTTTTTTTAAAGTAAGACGCCAAAATAAGAAATTCAAAACACACACGATCCTAGTAAATCTGGACCTGTGCTCTGATACCAAAATTATAACGACCCATTTACAAAGCCCATGACCCATTGGTCATGGAGATCCAAATCCAGATGTCTTAACTCAACCCAAGTAGTCGATGGGATTTAAATAGGGTTAAGTCTAGAAAAGATTAAAATACCTGGGCATTTATTTTTTTAAAATGAACAACGATCCAAATAGAATTTATAAAATCTGCCTAGACTTCATTTTAATTTCAAATTGTACAAACTTAGCGTAAAACAACCATAAAAATATAAGGTTTATATCTATATTTTTGAAACATTTTTCTTGCTTTCCACATAAAATAATAAGAAAACCAAAAATTATTTTTGTCAAGCAGATCTGACTCTGTTTGGTCTAAAAAACATAGAGGACTCATTTCAACTCCAAATCAAATTCCATTTAGTTTTCTGGAAAATAGACAGAATTCTCTAAATTTTGTGTTTGGACCCTGGATTGATTCCCAACCGTTCGGTTCAGAAACTAACGTGAATAGGGGTATTCTATTCAAGGTCACACACTTCTAGCACACTTAGTCCAATTTTAAAAATTCGAAAACCTAACTCTGAGACCTCCAAAATTCATGAATTTTAATCTACAGAGGCCCGTACTCTTATTAAAGTTTTAAGACCATCCACAAATAATTTCTATTTTTAAACAAGGAGAAACACCAATTTTACTGAGACTTATTCAGAAAAACTATGGTTCATCACATAAAATCTACTAATCTAAATCATCCATGCATGGCGACATAATTAAATCCAATCAAAACACATAAGAAATAATCCCTGTCCCAATGATAGTATAATTTATTTAGTGTCTACTCTAGCAAGAGATCATTACTCAGGATGTCTTCTCGAACTGCATCCTCCTCCTTACTCGCGAATCTACTCCCCAATGATGCCCTGCGTCTCTGTGGGGACAAAGGATTCATGGGGTGAGCTAAGTCCAGTAGGAGGTTTCAATAATATATATAAAATCAATTATCTAAAAAAAATAATTGAATACAAACTAACAACTAATAAACAACAAAATGCCACGCTTCCCTTACCCGAAGCGTGGCTTAGTATAAGTTTTTTGTCAAAGCACACTAACTTACGTGTTGCTGTGACAAAAATCAACAAACAACAACATCATTGATAGAAAACGTTGCTGATCAGATCCCCCAAAAGCGTGGCCCTTTGCATCCAGAAGCATGGCACATACATGGCAAAAGCGTGGCCGATTCCCACATGAAACACGTTTTTTTCCACAAGTCACAATAGCAGCACAATATGATATAAATATGCATCATAAACAGTACATAAATAGTTAATTTTTATTTATGTTTTCGATTAGCAGAACCCGCAGTTATCAGAGCTGCCTTCCGCGGGAATTCACATTTTATGGTCGGTTATCAGAGCCCGGCTATTAGAGCCATATATATATTCTTTTTATATATATATTCGATTTAAAATCATTTTAAATTAATAACAGCATCATCATAATGATATAAGCAGAATTGAATACCTTTATCAGTAAATAGAGTAGGATTTCAGATTCCTTTTTGAACTCTTCCATCGAATCTCTATATTTTTTTTTCTTTAAAATCACATCATAACATGAACAAAATCATGGTAAAATAGAAAAGAACCAGAAAGGTTCGAATCCCCTACCTGAAACGCTACCTAAAACTGTTGAAATCCCCCGGTTGACTTAGAAAATCAGCCTTTTTTCGTGTTTAGTTGATAGATCTTGGTTATCTTGTTTTAGTGGGATTTTCGCAGAGTTTTACTGGTGGAAAAGAAGGGTTTTGATGGTGTATAGTGCTGGTCAGCCCCTTCTTCGTCCTCTACTCTCTCTCCTTTTCTTTTTTTCTCTCTTTTTTTCCTTTGGTTGAGGGTGAGGACGGCTAGGGTTCTCTTTTTTTTATGATAGATATCTAATAAGAGGAGAGAGATCGAATAAGAGATTTGGTGAGAGAGAACCGTGTGGGATAATGAGGGAGAGAGGGTGAGATCGTGAGATATTCTCTCACTTTTTTTTTGTTACTCCCTTTAGATCAAGATTTGGTAGGATTTGATTTGAATCCCTAGCCCTTGATTTTCCTAATCCTAGGGTTCATATAACTCTAAACCCTAAAAGGATAACTAACCCATTTAGAAACCAACCAACTCTCTGTTACTTCTCACATTAAATACGTTTTTGGGAGAGGGAGAGTTTCTCTCCAAGTCTCCCACGACTCCCACATTAGATGGGGTCAAACCTTTTAATTCTTTGAATATATTTTCCATAAAATCATATATTCTCTGAGATTCAGAATCTCTAAATATCAAGTTTTTCTCAAACGAGTTTGAGGGTGGTGTTATTTTCACCCTCTTGTAGTTGGGTTACCTTAACCTACTACCTAGGAGCAGCCTGGTCACGTGGGTCCCATTGGGCCCATGCTCAATTTTATCACAAAATATTTTGGGTATTACAGCATAGGATGGTCAAAATGTGACATCAAGAAAGGTTAGCTTTTCTTCTTTATTTATTGTATTGATATAGTTATTGGTTCATACTACTAAGACCTTTCAGTAGTTATCAATCAAGTGAATTTTAGCATGAAAAATTGAAAATAAGCATGACAGTGACAATTATTTAGTATCTTGGCATTATTTTGTGGTTTGTGACCTTGGATATAGTACTAATAGAATTTAATTTTTACTGAACTTATAGATGAAAAATCCCTCCACAATTAATGGGTTTTTCAAAGGAAAATTTACCAATAACCCTAAAGCCAGTCCTTTGTTGCCAGCCTCTAATGTCAACGTTCCAATTTCTGCTAATCAACCTACAGCATCTTTTAGACTTGAAATCGATGAAGTTGATATTAGTTGTTTAGAGCGTGATCCAGGATTACGTCCTTAAATATGGGATTATAATGTTAATCAACGTGATGAAGTCAGGCGAGCATATTTTAAGGTTGGTCCATACCAGCCTACACTTTCAACATATCCTAAATCTGGACCCGAAACTCATCGTCGTAGCTTTCAAAATTCATGGTTCAAGTTATTTCCATCATGATTAGAATATACACTTGATACAAATGCAACCTTTTGTCTACCATGTTATCTCTTTTGCAAGCCATCTGGGCATCCTGCACAAAATGCTTTCACTATTGATGGATTTAGGCATTGGAAGAAAGTTAGGAATGGCAAAAATTGCGCATTTTTGAATCATATGGGAAAGGAACCTAACTCTTCTCAAAGTTGCGGTGAGATCATTGGAGGACTTGATGAATCAATCTCAATATATACAAAAAGTGCTTAAGAAATACAGCTCTCAACAAATTTTAGACAACCGGCTAAGGCTTAAAGCGTCAATTGATGCAACCTGGTGGCTTGCATTAGGAGGTTGTCCTTTTAGAGGCCATGATGAAAGCTTAGGCTCAAGTAATCGTGGAAATTTTCTTCGAATGTTAAAGATATTGGCTGAATGCAATGAAAAGGTTAGAGAAGTTGTATTAGATAAAGCTCCCAAAAACGCCTCTTACATATCACCACAGATTCAAAAGGAAATTCTGCATATTTTTCAACTAGTGTAAAGAAAGCTATTCGTGAAGAAATTGGGGATGCAAAGTTTTGTATAATTGTTGGGCTTCTGCTAGAAAGGTTTTTTGGGCTTGTTCATGTCTCCGACGCTGCATCATTGACCTTGAAAACATGTATATATTCAGTATTGTCTCACCACAATCTATATATTCAAAACATTCGAGGGCAAAGATACGATGGTGCAAGTAATATGCGGGGTAAGTGGAATGGACTACAAGCTTTGATTTTGAAAGATTGTCCATATGTATACTATATTCATTGCTTAGCACATCATTTGCAATTGGCATTAGTTGCTTCATCGAAAGAAGTTATGCTAGTTGATCAATTTTTCACTAAATTAACTTCTATTGTCAATATTGTCGGTGCTTCATGTAAGCGTAATGATGAATTTAAAATTGCTCAAGCTGCTGAAATTGAATATATGATCTCTATTTGATGAACTTGAGACTGGGAGAGGACTAAATCAGATTGGCACCTTACAACGGGCGGGAGATACTCGTTGGAGTTCTCATTTGAGATCAGCTTCAAGCCCGATAAAGATGTTTAGTGCAACATGTTCAGTTTTAATGAACATAATTGATGACGGTGTTAATCATTCAAACCGGACAAACACAGACACAGCTTATGAGGGTATGACCACATTTGAATTTGTCTTCATCTTGCATCTAGTGAAAGAGATTATGGAGATTACTGATTTACTTTGTCAAGCTTTGCAGTGCCAATCTCAAGATATTGTAAATGCCATAGAGCTTGTTTCATCCACTAAAGCAATCATCCAAAAAGCTGAGAGATGTTGGATGGGATGCTTTACTTACCAAGGTGAATTCATTTTGCAAGGCACGCAACATAAAACTCCCATATATGAATGCCCGTTATGTTGGAAGAGGAGGTCGAGCTCGCCATCAACAAGGTGACTTTACAATTGAGCAGCATTATAGGGTAAATATTTTTTAAGCTGTAATAAACTCTCAATTGCAAGAATTAAATAGTCGATTTAGTTAGCATGCAATGGAATTACTAGTTCTTAGCTCAGTGCTTTGGATCCTCGTGAAGGACATAAGTTATTCAGAATTAATATTTGTCAGTTGGTTGATAAATTTTATCCGGAAGACTTCACAATCATGATAAGATACATTTGAGAATGGAACTTCAACATTATGAACATAATGTAGTTCACTGTCCAGAATTCACAAATTTGACAACTCTTTCTGAATTGTGTCAATGGTTGGTACAGACTAGAAGATCAAAAAGATACCTGCTTGTTTATCGAATCATCGAGCTTATGCTTACTCTTCCAGTTTCTACTGCGACAGCAGAACGATCATTTTCAGCTATGCATATTATCAAAACAAGGCTTCAGACTAAAATAGATGACGACTTTCTCTCAAACTCTTTGATTGTGTTAATTGAGAAGGATTGGTTGAGAAGTTTAGCACATAATCAATCATAGATGATTTTTGAGATTTGAAAGAATGTCGAGCGACATTTTGATAAATTACTGAGTTGAAAAGTATTAGGACACAATTATTCTATGGTTTTTTTGGTTTGTGTCTTATTAAGGCTGAATTATGTTATTTTTATTTTTACATAATGAATTTATTTTGAACGTTAATATTTTTATTATGGAACCCAAAAGTTTCTTTATGGTTTGACCACCCCCAAGAAAAAATCCTGGCTCCGCCCCTGTAACGCCCCTTCCCCAAAACAAGGGACATTACCATCAGTCTACAACGAGACTCAAATCCGGCAGAGTCTCCCCTGTAAACTGGGCCTTTTGTCACTTGATAAACACAGTGCATACAATAATATACACAGCGGAAGCAAAAGAAGCTAAAGGTATGTACAAAATTGCCATCCATTTTTTTTTGTCAACTGAAATCCCAATAATGTAGGACCAGGAGGGACCTGTCAAGAGAACATTGTCTCAAATTATACCATCCTCTAAGTCACCTGCAAATAACTATGGTATCCATTCTTCCACTTAACATGGATATATTTGTGATATAATATAGAGTTATGTTTGTTGTTTTCTATCAAAATATATATAGCGATAAAAGATAAAGTAAAAGTCGCATTCATAGAAAAACAAAAGTAACGTAAGGCTCACAACTAAGCCATAAAACATAAGTCTCAAGTAAGAGAATTAGAAGTAGTAAATCATCCACTATGACTGAAGAGAGGGAGACCTACATCCACCACAAAATAAGGAATCCCTCGCCCAGTAAACCACGTCACAGCGCCACTAAGGATCCTAACTCGATCCTCAAACGTCAACTGTAAGACTACGAGAATAATTGGGTGAGAAACTCATTAGGTAGATCAACCATCCTAGTATCATCACATGCAACGATTAATCCGATAACATCTCGAAAGCATTTGTAAAAGCAATGCATATTGTATAGTTGATTGAAACATCAAAGAAAAATCCTGCATATATATGTATACAAACAATAGTAGTGTACTTCTGCTAGCATAGCCAAGGAACACGATCGGGTTACCCCAGTTAGAATTATTTCAAGATCAGATATTAAGTGCGCACAATTTGACTACTGCAGACTATACAAGGGCCCCCAACTAATCCAGAGAAGGTTCCCCGACAACCTTCCCCCGCGTCTAACACCCATCGGGTAGGCATGCCAACCTCAGCTAAACTAGTTACTCAACACCACAAACAAATATGGTTTACCAGGAAATAATCGTGACTTCCCAGACTTCCCTAGATGTACATGTCTCCTTGACGTCCCATACCGCCCTGAAGACAAAAACACCTAGTAAAGTCTCAGATGGTGTACTACATCCGGATAAGCATGATCCACCATCCTTGTAGAGAGTCTCCAACCTTTCAAAGCTTACCTTAGTGATAACATATAGTAGTATGTATATATAGGTTGTGTGTCTTTTAAGTTAAAGTTCGAAAACTATTTTGGAAGAACCCTTTTTGAAAACCAAAGTCCTTTTTCTTGTAGAAATCCCCTTTTGAAATTTTTTCTCTTTTGAAATCTACATACAACAAGTGTAACTGGTCCTAAGGATGAAGAACCATGGCAAGCCAACTCACCCACCCTCGTAAGGGTGAGGATCCCTGGCAAGCCAACTCGCTCTCCCGCGTAGGTCGCGGAACCATGGCAAGCCAACTCGCTCACCTACGTTGGTCGCAGGACTATAGCAAGACAATACACCACCCTCGTAAGGACGAGGGAACCTTGTTAAGCTAACTTGCACACCAAGTCCGTGGAATCATGACATGCCAACACACAGATCATCGGGCATGATCCGTGGAACCATGACATGCCAACTCACATATCACTCGGGCGGGAATCCGAGTGGAAGTAACACAGGCACCAGCCCACCTACGGCATACACGGTTCTCTGTGTCTTCGTGAACCCTATCAAGCCCAGTAGTAAGATGCTATTATCGTCTTTAGGCGACCACGGACAGAAATTCCTTTTTGTCACATTTTCCAAAGCTGGGTATCACATCGAGAAAACACTCGATAAAACAGATTTTCGTCTCTTCCAAAGGTTCAGTATATCAAACATGGTTTTCCAAACATAACCATCATTTCATCCACATAAATCGTGATAGTAAGATTGAAGTCATATTTGTTCACAATCCACGAGAAATATTTCATAAACATGATATATAGTCAAGCATGCATATTTCTATATTAAAATTAGTTTCTCAATGCTTTCTTCATAACATAAGTTTGTTGTTATCCATAAATTTCATGACATGTCTTGCATACAAAAAGTACATACATATTAGTTTGAAACATGCATTTAAAATGGTTGGGTGCTATTAAGATGAATTGACCACCTACCTCTAGCGGTACAGGAACTGATCCTCCTCACCCAGAGAGTCAGCAACACCCAGCTCAGCGGCTGGACAAAGAAACAAAAAGACAGAATTAGGTTCTAGTACTTAGAACCAAAAGGTCGAATAGATAGAAGAGGAACCATAAAAATTTAAAATTAAGAAACACCAACGACTTAGAGTACTACTCTAAACCTCACCAGTTAGTAGGATTAGTACTACTCCTACTTCAAACGTCTCTAATCAATCCATTTCCACCGAAAGACAAGATAGGATTATCACTTAAAGCCTCAAATAATGTGAACTTCATTGTTGCTCTCTAATGAAATAAAATTCCTCAAAATAGTACAAAAAGATAACCTATCCCATAAATCCCATCTTCAGCTTAAGATTGATCTTCATAGTCTTCAACATGATAGTTCCATCTAAAATAACTTAGATTCATTACCCACTATCACCAAGCTGAATTACATATGAATCTCCAAAATTTCATACACCATCATTATCAAATTTCTAGACCCAAACTCAAGGTTCCATTGGATTCATCAAAATCCCCAAACAAGGTGTAATTACCTACCAAGCATGAGCATATAAAATTGTAGAGCATGAATCATTTTTCAAGCTCTTTGTGTTCATTTTAACCATAAGCTTAAGAAATAATCACTTAAAACTAAGCAAGGATAACCTCATTCTTTAAACATAATTATAAATCCCTAAATGCCCAAAATCAGCTCACCAAGACTTATATATGGCTGAACATCAAATTTAAATATATAGTTTATCATGATCACCTAAATCCCAATCAGGTTAACCTCACCATTTCAAATTACAAAAATCTGTCCAAGCTTGTAAAAATAACCTGCTAAATTCCTTGCTCACATGGATCATCATCAATTAGAG
>MVGT01000187.1:105323-118130 GCA_002174775.1 Macleaya cordata | reverse complement strand
CGCGGGTTAGGCCAGCCCGTGTCCCCCAACCTAGCTAAAAAATAAATCCCTCTCTTTTTTTTTGTTTGCCTGCTTTTATTTTTATTATTATTATTATTTTTATTAACGGGGTTTCACAGCCCCTGCATTTGAAGCCTTTATTTAAAAGCCAACTGTAATGATGTGAATTTAAACTAACCTAAATTAATAGATTAATTAAAATAAATAATACTTGCAAGTGCATTAATCATATATAGATATAACTCGCATTACGAAGTCGATCCCACAAAGAGAAGATTAAAAAGTTTTAAACCAAATTTAAAATTAACTAAATTCTAATCATATCAATTAAAATTTTGAGATGATTAAAATAAAGCAAATTAAATTAAATAACTAAACGAAAATAAATTACTAAGGTCTTCAGAATCCACTTTGTAGAATCCACAATAATTATATCTATATATTAATTTTCTTCTTGTTATCCACATACTAACCTAGTAATTGAACATGCTAGTATGAAAGATTTGTATATTAAAACCCTTTTTAAGAGCATCCACGATCTTGTAAACTAAAATAGATTTTTAGCTTACGGGATTTTAGCCTATATAACTTAGTTGATCATTAAAAATTTTGTTAACGAATTAATAAAAAAAGTTTTTAGGACATAGAATTAAATTTTAAAAAAATTAAAAAAAACCCACCAAGACACCTCTGATGCTAGGTGTGCTTATTTTTATTTCTTTTCTTTTTCCTAATTTACATCTGTGTCCCCTCTTTCTTTTTTAAAATTACATTTGTGTCCCTATTTGGATTAAAATTTCTAAATTACATCTGTGTCCTGTTGACGGGCGTAGAGCTTCCTCCACGCCCCCAATATTTTTAATTAAAAAATAAATAAAAATAAGCCAGGATGTAGAGGTTGCTCCACGCCCATTGTTCAGGGTGGACCTTGCTCCACGCCTCGTCTTAGGGACAGTGCTAGTTGCCCGCTCAGCTAAAATTTCTCTAGATAAATTTCTAAAACGCTAAAAATAGCTTACGCTTTCCTCTCGTAAGGTAAAATATGGATTTTACCTTATCCATTACTCAACTTTGGTAAGGTAAAATCCATAAAAACCTTACCACTGTGGATGCGCTAAACAACCTAAAATATTGTTCCGCTTCACTTAAAAGATCACAAATAAATTAACCCAAGTATCAGAAATATCGAAAAATACAGATTATCTAATTTTGATATAATAGGTTACAAATCCAAGTTGATAATTGATAGAAACTATCCCAAACTATATGTAAGATCATCATATATGTCTGAGGTTTCATCCGCAACAATTATTAGAAGCCAGAATAAATTAAAACATTAATAATACTTTTGAGAAGAAAAATAAATATTCGTACACCATTATTGTTTCATCCACAACCCTAGTAGAAGGTTTAGCCACACATATTTGAACAAACAAAAGAAATAATTAAATAATATTCTATTAAATTCAAATAAGTGTACTTAAAAAATATCCCAAAGATTATCCTGGTTAGTCTTCGATTTTTCTCTGCTCTGCACGACACCAAATGCCTCATCCCTTCTATTCTATCTTAGAACAGTAGCCCCTCTCGTTATCTCCCACCAGCCCCTTATATAACAAAATTGCTGACCTTGCCAACTTTCTAGTTCTTGTCAAATACTGAATCCTATATGTTATGGAAGAAGTCAGTACGTAAACATGAGAAGGTTTACATATACTTTTAATGACACCATGCTGATGTCATCAATTAGTTATTTCTTATAATAATACATCTCTTGGTTGCCCTTATTAATTTCTTGTAAGTGCCTTCCTCAATTAGCGACCTGACCGGTTTCGCTCGTCGATTGATCTGCTCCACTTCATCCAATCCATACAATGACAACTGCGGATGTTGTAATTTTTTCGACTTTGACTCATTTTATTCATTCTATTACTATTTTCTACATAAAATACACTTAATTAATTCAAAATATATAAAATAATTGAATAACTTATATAAGTATAAATGTACTAAATGTATAATATATATATATACTTGTCAATTAAAACAAAATCCAAAGCCTTTAATTCAAAAAGCCCACGTATTTATTAATTTTTGACCCATCACTTAAGCCCTTAGCCTACTCTAACCGTACACCCTTAAAACCTTATAAGCTACACCGTAACCTAACCCTTTAGCCAACACCCACCCATCCCACCAGTAGCTATACCATTTACCTATCCCCAACCATACACCTACCCTACACCATTAAACCCTATATTAGGATCATCTCAACCCATATAGATTTTTGTTGCAACCAGCCCACCCGCCCCTTCTTCATCAATTAACCAAGTTCTCCCATCTTAACCTAATCTAACTCATCCTACCATCTTGTCACCGTTAAAAAAGAAAATGGAACAACAGATAGCCGAGTTGATGGAGAAGTTAGAGGTCATTGAACTTCAACAAAAAGCGTTAGACGAAATGTTGGTGAGAAATCAAGGGTTTCGTCAGCAAGTTCGAGATTTTCTGCGATTTAATGGGTTTAAAAGCGTGTGTGAGACAAAGCATGGTTATCTCATTCTGAGTTGTATTTTGAGTCCTACAAAACTCTGATGGACCAACAAGTGGAACTAGCCAGCTTTCACCTAGACGGTAGAGCATTATAGTGGTAGAAGTAGAATATTTGACATCCCTATTCTTTTATTAAGGTATCATGGGAGGGTTTTTTGGCTGCGATGTCAAACAGGTTTGGAAAAATCACAAATGAGGAGTATAAAACGGTGAAGCTAACTAAACTTTGCCAAAAAGAGAAGATGTTCGCCGAATTAAGAGCCTATATTAAATAAATGAAGGACTTTATCGCTTCAACGAAGAGCACTCTCCATGACATGCTAGCAACTCTTACGGCAAAGGCTAAACAACAATCTCCTCTTCTTATGTCATCGCTAACTTCACCTTCACAAGAAGACGGTACCACTCTTCCTGTTAATCAAACTGAAAGGTCCTTTGGGTTTGTCAATGTTCACGATTGAACATTGAACTCAATTTGTAGTCCTTGCTTGAGTTAGAGTTTAGATGTTCCCTCCATGCAAACTCACACATCATCGAGAATCGAAGCGAAAGCACACCATCGGACTTAAGCTCGCCACCGAAACTCACCGTGTATTGGTAAGTGACTAATTGTCTTCCATAGGTTGTTAGAGTTGCATTAGGACTTAGTGGCATTAGATAGGATGCATGTAGATAGCTTAGAAAATCTCTAAAAATCATCCTTGGCATTTTTCAGGGTGGTATCGATACCCCCCAAAGGGAGTATCGATACTAACCTACCCTGTGACAACAGGTTAGGTGTAACACCCCGCCCTCACCTTTCGGGTCTGCAGCCCTTACTCGATGAGAACTAGGCATTTCCGGCGGAACCATTAACAACCTGTAGCTCTACGGTGAGCGCAGTTCACCAAGCTAACAAGAAGCTTGCACTCATATTCACAACACAAGTACAANTAAACTTAATAAAACTCTACAGGGTGCCCTCATCCAGAGTGGCTGCCCCTCAACATTAGTAACTTAGAGATAGGGGTATTACATTAGGCTACTATCGATACTGCTGCCCTAGCCTGAAGTCATATGCTAGGCCAGTATCGATATTGCTTAAGAGGAGTATCGATACTGCCCTAGCCTGAAGTTACAGGCTCCTAGCAGTATCAATACCTCAGGCATTTTTCAGTAACGAGAATTCTGAGTTTTGTCTCTCACATTCTTAGCCCATGCCACGTCCATGTGGAATCTTTTGAGCTAAAACTTTAGGTTTTGCTCCTTCCATATAAAGAGAATGTAGCTAGACCTTTTAAGTTATCTAGCTAGGATTTTAAAGATAGAATCTTCTAAAGAGAAAAACTTAGTAGCCTACAACTTCAACATTCTAGGGTTTCTAAGTTTTATAGAGAGAAAGCTCACCACTCCATATGTGATACTTCAGAGCTATTCTCTTAGGGTTTTCATTGTAGTTAGACTTTAGAACAATCTTATAGAGCCCATTTGTGTTGAAGAACTTCCATCCATCAAATACACCATTGTCATTGGTGGAGTTCCGGTGAGCTAGCAACTTGACGGAGGTCAAGTGAAGCTTGAGGATTTAAGCATACGAGTGCGGGACTTGGAAGACTCCGAGTTGGAGATGCACAACACCATTCGAGAGGCGGTTCGTAGATTCAAACCATGGAGGAAGACCGGTCGAGTTTACGCGAGGGAGTCGTGTAGTCAATGGAATGGTTGTAAGAATTTCTCACAACTCTTAGTAGTTTTTCTGGACTAGGTCCCGAGGTTTTTTTCATAAGGTTTTTCTCATCAACAAAAACTATTTGTGTACTATGTGTGAATAATTTTTGAACAAGATTGAAATATTCGGTTCTCCCCTTTTTTCCGCTACTTGAGAATCGAATAAGTCGATACTTGTTAGGTTCAATTTCTACTTACGGCATTTAGATTTTAATTTGGGTAGTAATTGATCCCCCTTCCTTGTTAACCTAGTGTGTGTTAATTAGCTAACCTAGACCCTAGGTTTTTCATAAATGAATGATGACTTGCCTACTCCTCCATCATCATCTCCTTCAACACCAGTCCTGTTTCTTTTGCCCATTGAAAATACATACATAGTCCCTTCTGTTGATCAAGTTGATGTTAACTGCAAGCCTAAAGAAGATAATATACCACAAAAAGTAATTGGAATTGGATTGGACTTTGAGGGTAAGGTCCATGTCAAGGAGGGGGAATGATAGGATCATATTATTTGATTCCAATCGAGTTGAACCCACTATGTCCATTGATCCACCCGAGATGTTGGATCCACAGAATCTGGTGCCTAATTGTGGATGATATACCCTCGTTGAGGCGTGACAAATATTTGCACGGGTCCTTCATATGACCCCAACCCCCTCTTGTTCTACCAACAAATCTTCTATTTATCCCTTTCTCTCATTATTATGTCATTCTCATATAAATCTCTCAACTTTTTCTCTCCTTCATGGTCACATTGTCCTCTAATCCCTATTTTTCTCTGTTGCCTATCTGCTTCATCTTCCTCTTTCAATTTCTCCCAAATTCTTGGATCTAAATCACTGTTAGGTTTCATCATTATAAAGGAAACGGACTTGGTTGATCTCTCTATTTTAGATTGGCATAGCAGACAAAGATATCATGGGACAGCTTTGATCTATAGTGTGGTAATTTTTATTAATTGAACTATAAATTAGTGATGAAATTTTTATATAAAAAAGGAGTGCGATGTTGAGAGGATGCTCATTTGGGGTATGAAATTGTAATTTAGTTTTTATGTAGTATATTTTATTTTTTAATTATATTTTTAATTTGAGATTGAATATCATAACAGAGAAGAAAAGAAGAGATGATAACAGTTGCACAAAATAGGTTGTATCTTTTATTTAATTTCTCTTCTTTGTTGAATTTAATTAATATTATGATCTAAAATCTCAGCTAGGACTGAGATAAAAATCTTATTTTCATGGATTTTTTATGGATTAAATAAATTATTTTCAATGAATTGAGTTGTTGAAGCATGATTTTAATTTCTAAATTTTACCATATAACTTTCACTTTGTATGTCAGGCATCCTTAGTAGTTAGATAAATTTTCTACTGTAATTTTCGCATTTGATCGATAACTCAGGGTTTGGGTTTTCTTGTTTATCTATGATTTTGATTTTTCTTTATTATATCAATTTTTTTATAATTAAATATAATATTATAGAGAATTAATGTAATTTAAATATAATTAAAGAGAATTAATAAGAATAAGACTATTTATGGTGCTTTAATTAGTAAGAAGGTGTTTTATTATCATTTTTAATAATTTTTCCATATTAATTTGCAATGCCTACAGATAATCTGTAAATACAGATTAATTGATGAAATAGAAAAAAAATAAATAAAAATAAAATAATTCAACTAAACAAACACTCGTCCATTTTTTTATAAGTACAAACACTCATATAGTACTGCAACAATAAAATTTTACACATAATTTGATGAATTTTTTTGTGAAGCTAATGGAATTCATTATTTTTTTCACTCTTCAATAATCTGTGAGGTAAATTAGAATCAAATGCTAAAAAAAGAAAAAAAAATACGCTAAATCAAAGAATGTGTAACTAAAGAAAAATATACATAAAAGTTAATAGTAGGAGCACCAAGTACCAAATAAAGAAAGTGTAATAGAATAAGGAGTACAATACATAAAGTTACTCTCAAAGATCGAACTCTCTTACATCTCAATTTTTTAATTCATGATACATAAATTTAAAACTGACAAAGAAAAAAGATGAATATAAACCAAGGAAGTAAAATATGTGATAAAAAAATAAACCATATAAAGAAAGTATAATAGAATAAGTAGTACAATACATAAAGTTCTCCCCATAAACTCTCTTACATCTCAATTTTTTCATTCATGATACATAAATTTAAAACGGACCAACAAAAAAAAGATGAACGTAGCCAAAGAAGTAAAACATATGATAAAGAAAGAGAACAAAGAGAAAAATAAATTGATGTTTATTTCTAAAATAAATAAAAGAACTTGGCTAATGCAGACTTGCGTTGGTAGATCTCATCCCCTGTCTTCAAACTCAACTATTTCTGTATATTTTTTTTATAATAAACGACTATCTATCAACAAAATTGGTAATTAAATGGGACGTTTTGAAATAATTTGGACAAAATAGAAATATAAAATCATACCATAACAAAAAGATGGCTTGGGTGGAAGGTCTTTCAAGTTTTTTCGGATCTAAAAATAGATCAATGAAGCTTTCGATGAAAATGGATTTTCTCTAACTAATAGCTCGTCTAAATTTTAATCTTTTGTGGTGAATGAGACCTACAAAAAATTAGATTAGTAAATATAGCATAAGAAAAATAAAACTTTGTGGCTCAAAAAACAAAGTAATCTTAGCTAGAAAAATATGTCTACTTATCTGATGAACTATAAAAAGAGAGAATAACAATGTAATTTATGTGCATGAGTTACAATTCTAATTTTTAATGAATAATTAGTGGCCAATTAAAATGAATCAATAAAAAATAGAGAATAAATTTTAGAGAGATAATTTAGGAGAAATTTAAGTAGATGGAGATTTTATTTGATTAGCTTAATTAACATGATAAATAACTAATTAAAGAGAATTAAGATGTTAGGAGAGAAACCTTGAATGTGACACATCAGTCTTGAAAGCCTCAATGAGTGACACATCATCGTTAGAGGTCTCAGAGCATGACACGTGATTTTTGAAGGAGGAGATTAGAAAAAAAAATTAGATTAGCAAATAAAGCATAAGAAAAATAAAACTTTGTAGCTCGAAAGACAAAGTAATCTTAGCTAGAAAAATATGTCAATGTAATTTATGTGTATGAGTTACAATTTTAATTTTTAATGAGTAATTAGTGGCCAATTAAAAGGAATCAATAAAAAAGAGAGAATAAATTCTAGAGAGATAATTTAGGAGAAATTTAAGTGGATAACGATTTTATTTGATTGATTTAATTAACATGATAAATGGCTAATTAAAGAGAATTAGGATGTGAGGTCTCAGAGCATGACATGTGGTGTTTGAAGGAGGAGATTGGAAAGGAGCTTAGAAGAGAGGAGGGGAGGAGTTAAAAATACCATTGCGTAATAGGATGGGTTTTGTTGACCATGAGCTGACGGTGATGGTTTTTTTGACCCAAGGTTTCTGCTATATATATATACTAGTTTTATAGCCCGTGCAAAGCACGGGCATTGTTTTCAAAGAAATTTACTATTTGAATATATCTTAATAATTTTTGTACTGTAATTAAATTAATAAATCATATATTACAAGTTTTCCAAGAGTCTATATAAAGAATAAGAATATAACAAAACTATTGGAGATATATTTTGATCATTGCTATCTAAAATTAATCCATATAATTCATAGCTTACACATATTTAGAAAGAAGAAAGTTAAGTAGTAAGAGAAAGTTATCTTTTGATAAGTCTGCGGGATCCAAAGAGGATTCTTCCTCATTATCATATTACAAAAATGATGATCTCCCCATGCATTAATGACAGAAATGAAATGATCCACTAACTTGGAAATTGTAATTTTTTGATTAAAAAAATAATAAAATAAAACTCAATAAATAAATATCTTGCATGGAATAAAAAGACAATTGGATGAAAATATGTAATTCCTAAATATGATAAAAATAATAAATGTAAAAAGTTTAATTATCAACCTTAAAAATGTTAAAAAAATTAATAAATAAAATTGATATTCACCCTTTACCTATGAGGATGTAGCCATACATTTTTTGCATGGAAAAATAATCAATTATCAATCTTAAAAATATAAAATAAATTAAAACCAAGAAATGTAGTTTGAAAGATGAATTCAATCTTCTTCATACATTTGACTTGTTTCTTAAGGAGGCCATATATTTTTTTTTTTGCGTGGTAGGTAGTGATTATATATATATATATATATTCGTTAAACTTCATTATATATTTAGCAAATAAAGAAGATAGAGAGGAATTAGAGAGGGATAATTATTTTTAAATTAGTAAATGAAAGTTAATTACATACGTTTTGGTCACGGAATCTGAATTTTTTTCTTATTCTTGTGTAGGAGAGCAAATTAGGAAGGATATAATTCATAGAGAGAGAAAGAAGAAGAGAATATATAACCTTAAATATGAGAAATTCTTAAAGATTTGATTCTTTTGTAACCAATTAAGAGAAATTCTATGCAGGATTGTAAGACAATTAATCAATTTAATAAGAAACTTAAGGGGATAGTGGCTTTGCTATTAAACGTGAAAATTTAATATATAAAAAAGAAATAATAATAATATACCCTAATTAATGTATATAAAAAGTTGTACATAAAAATTGTAAAAACAAAAAAAATCAAATATATGACACATATGATTGGTGGCATACATAGATGACACTAAAAAAATGAATATATGGCATAAGCACTATATATATGATTTTTTTAATAAATATATGACTTATGTATTAAATTAGTGGCATATATATGGCATTAATTGCCAGCTTTTATTAGTAACGGGTATGCATGCTCTTATGAAAACTTAACATATTGTATCACGATGTAATATTGTTAAATTTAGCATACGTTACTGAACTTCTAAATTAACACTTTCTAAACTAATTATTTTTTGAAAGATAATATAAAGTAATACCAATTAATATTATTAATGAAATATAAATTAAAGTTTAAATAGTGACTGAAGACAGAGATAGATGTGAATGACATGGGATGACGTCGCAGTACTCTAGAAGAGTGCCACGTGAGCATGTAAAGTACATACATTTTTTTAAAAAAAGAATTATACTTTTTGAAATGTCAAAATAATTTCTATACTATAATTAAATTAGTTAGACATATGTTAGATTTGTTTGTTCAAATTAAAAACCTATGAAATAAAATTATCTTTCGATATAAAATATTAAATTAATAAGAAGTGTATTCGAGAGAGAGAGAGAGAGAGAGAGAGAGAGAGAGAGAGAGAGAGAGATAGAGTTTTTTCTACGTATTGAACAACTTATAGTAGAGTTGTATTTTGTTAACCATTTAATTAAATTAGTAAGATACATATTATAAAGAATTTTTTCTGTAAATTTAACAACTTATATAATTAGAAACTGTTAATCATATATTATAAATTAAAATAATATTTGTTATACAATAATTTAGATTAGAAAAAATATCTTTTTTTACACTATAACGAAATAAGATTTGTTGACTTGGTTGGGTATGCATGGTTAAGTGAATTTCATTGCTTCCATAATTCAATATTTTTTTAAAAAAATAAGAAATAACTACATGGATATTTACCAACGCATCCTCTACAATCATATAGACTACAGAGAGAGGAGATATACATGAGTGATATATGAAGAGATAAAGAGATACTGTTATAGAGAAGATATACAATCATTTTAAAAAAAATACTTTTAGTGATAAATACAAAACCACTCACAGCTATATATTTCTTAGAACTTAAAAAAATAACAATTTTTGCGAGAACTTCCCATAAACACATAATTTCTCTTAGATGATCTGCTTTAAAAACTTCTTTAAGCTCTTTAATCTCTACGATCTTGGAGTTGGTAATATTAGAACCTGTAAAAAAAATAAGTGAAGAGAATAAAGAAAAAAAATATTTGAATATCCAAATATTAAATTCAACTAAGTAGAGAATAAAAAAAATAAAACCATATGTTAGTAATATTATGAACCTAGTATAATAAATATTTTTAAATAATTAAATTACCAGATCAACAATCTTCTCAAAAAATACAATATTATCGTTTTTCTGCTTTTGGTGATTAATTGAGTTACGGATAAGCTTCAATTTCTTGCACAGCTATGAATCATCATAAAACATGCTATAAATTAGAAATAGAATAAAATAAATTTAAAAATACTTTTGGGAACAAACCAACAAATTAAGAGGAAAAAAAAGAAAAGAAAAGAAAATGCTAATGGTGGAAGTAAAATATGGAACCTATATATATACTACCACCTACATTAATGAGAGTTAATCAATATTAATACATGGAATATGGAAAGTTAAGAATTAATAGTAATATTAAGAAAATATTTATGTTTATTTAGTAATTGGAAGTTTTATACGTTTTAGCTAACTATGTGTTTAATTTTTTTATTAATTAATAGTCAACTTTGTGAGGGTAATTAGCATAGAGAATTACATGTTAATATGGTAGTGAGGTGTTTAAATTTTTTTATTAATTAATAGTCAACTTTGTAAGAGTAATTATAGCATAGAGAATTACATCTTAATAAGGTAGTAATGTGTTTAATTTTTTTATTAATTAATAGTCAACTTTGTGAGAGTAATTAGCATAAAGAATTACATCTTGATAAGGTAATTACTATTAGTAACGGATATAATTATTTGTATGTTTAATT
This sequence comes from Macleaya cordata, assembly GCA_002174775.1. Lineage (NCBI taxonomy): Eukaryota > Viridiplantae > Streptophyta > Magnoliopsida > Ranunculales > Papaveraceae > Macleaya > Macleaya cordata. Next base: position 107,154 of record MVGT01000187.1, on the reverse strand, counting down.
TTTTATTTGATAAAATTAATTAACATAATTAGAGGCTAATTAAAGATAATCAATGACAATGAAAGAGAATTTATGGAGAGAAAACTTGAAATTTGAGAGTGACATGGAGGTCTTCTTATGACGTGGCACTCTGAGAATAGAGAATGCCACGTGGGTTACTGAAGCGCCACGTCAGACGCTTCAGCTATAGTAATATAGTATAGATAATAGATTTATGTGTGTGTGGGGCGTCCAAGTGGACCCCACACAAATTACATAAAACGTGGGCAGCTGGGTGAGCCGCCCTTACGGGGAGTTTTGGTTTATAAAAATTCTTTTTAAAATAAAACTCTATCTTTAGCAAGTTTTAAAAATAATAAATAGTTTTTATTTTGAGATAAATACTTCATTATCTTTTCAAAATGGAAGTTTATCTTCAAACTTGAGAAATAACGAATGAATCCTAACCGTTAGATTGTGCTTATCAAAATCCTAGTTAATCCTCATCATTTAAAAAGATTATCAATTCCTTAATTATTTCTATCTTTAAATTATCCACTAAAATTAAATTCAATTCCTATTTTGTCTTAAATTCGTAGTGGATAATTATAATCATTGGATCAACTTGACGTTTGATCTTGGTCATCTAAAATACCTAAAACCCTAGCTACAAAAATCCGCTCATTATGTAGAGTTCGAACTCTACATAATTCCCATTTATATTCTCTCTTTTATTTATTACTAATTATTTTTAGATAATATTCCAAAAGGGAGAGTTTTAAAAATTTAGAAGTTTAGTGGGATTAGGAAATGGGGGTTCGAACCCTATAAATATCCCTCCCCTCTCCCTAGGTCGATCTTACACTTTCTCTCTCTTTTCTCTTCCAACATTCAATAAGAAGAAGAAAACCCGAAAACCTTCAAAATCCTAGCCGATTTCTCTCTTCTTCTCTCTTTCTCTTTTCTTTCATCTTTTCTAAAACTATTGTTGAAGAAGAAATCTAGATTGAAGCCTTGGAGTTATAGAAGACCTTTGGAGAAGAACTACTCTTAAAGCTTCGAGTAATTTAGCGAAAAAGGTAGGGAGAACCACTACTTACAAAACCTATTTTCAAGTTAATTTTTTTATTGTTTTCTTTTTAAAATTCATGTTTTCTAAAACTATTTTCATTATAAAAATACTATATTTTCAAAAGGTTTTCGTGCATTAAATTTATTATTTTGAGTTGTGTGATCGTAGTAATATATATTGAAAGTTATATGAAGTTCAACAGATTGAAGTGAGGTTTAAAATAAACCATTGTCTATATGACCTTGTCTAAGTGACACCATAAAAATATCTAAATTGTCAATTGTCTTAGTGACCTCCTCAATAAGGGGTATCCAGTGAAAGACTATCTTACTGACGGTGGTTGGCTTCCATAACAGCCCTGACGAATCAAGTGGAAATATAAATAAGTGAGTGGAAAGAAAACGACATAAAAGTATCGGTATAATTAATTATTTTATATTCTAAACTCTTTCCTACTATTTGAGCTTACTTATGTTTTAAAAAAGTATATATATCAGGTAGCCTCCCTCCCTTTGTGGGGCCCACATAAAATGTATTCAGGGACTAATTTTTTAAGATGATGATCTACATGATGACGAGAACAAAGTTACTTGAAATCAACCTGTTCTAAAACTTCTAACTTCAAATCTACCCGATTTTAAATCAATGGTCAAAATAAAAGTTTAAAACTTGCAAATTTTTTAAAGACTAATTTGAAGGGGTTAGAAGTTTTATAACGAGCTGATTTTTTAATATGATGAAATACATAGTGAGGAGAACATCCTCTAAAAAAATCGGCCC
>MVGT01000187.1:32255-105235 GCA_002174775.1 Macleaya cordata | reverse complement strand
AAGGTGGCTATATAACCTGACCTATATATATATATATATTGTTCTATTTGCAACACTTCTTTTCCTTGAAAAGTTGTCCTAGTTTTCAAAACAAAAGAGTTTTCTATTTTTGAGAAGGATTTTGCTGAAAGCTATGGCTAACACCAGTTTTCAAAATGTTTTCATACAAAAGTGGTTATGAAAATGTGATTTTTCAAAGAACAAAAAAGTTTTCAAAAGACGAAAAGATTTTATGTTTTAGCATGCATACGTTGGATTACTGGACAAGGGTTTGTTTGTTTTGTTTGATTGATTGAAATTTATGGTGTTAGTCACTATAACCTATTATCTTTTGTTGTACCTACTGAGCATCGCTCACCCTACGTCCCCCCCACCCTCCTACAGAGGTTGGAGTGAACTGGGACGGTTAGTCGAAAAGATTTGGAGTAGAGATCGTTGAGTATAAGACAAGTAGGTTATATTACTTCCTAGCAAACAATACGTGATTTTATATCACATGGGAATTGGGTTTGAGTATTTTCAATTCTTTTCAGAAAGCAGTTGTTTCTTTTGGAAAAGCAAGCTTAAGTTCGTATTTTCAGTTTCCTAGTATTTGAACACAAAGACATATGGAGTATTTTAATTCTTTCAGTAGTTTTAAATACATCAATTGATTTTTTTTCACTTATTATGTCAATGCCTGTGAGTTTTGTTCAATAATCAAATGATTTTATTTCTTTCTACAAAACTACATGTTGTTTTCATAAAAACAATGCTGTAAAAATACACAACTTAAAGAATTTATACGATTTATGTACCGATTAGTCTAGGATTAGGCTCTAGACAAAAGATGAAAGTTGAAGTCTCTGAGTCTAGTTTACAGAGAATCAAACAGTGTCAAAAAATAATTTAAAATGAGTCAAATACACTGATTTTACTGAACTGATGCAAAACTATTTTTGTTTTTCAAAACTTTTGTAGAAATCCTTATGTTTTCAAAAGTGTTTTGCACTCGTGTATTTTATGAAAAGTTTTGAAAAAAAATTATGTCCTTTTCAAATTGGTCTACTTCGGTTCAAACCCAAAATGAATTTCAAAGGAGTTTCCTAAAGACCTACTTTGTCTCGATTTTTCAAAAGATGTTTCGCTTGGTTGAATCTGGAGATAGGGCTGCCAGAATCCCTTGCACTTTGTGGGAGGCTTCGGCTATCTTCAAGAAGTGTTTTAACACGCCTCCTTGCCAAAGATTCGAGTTTTATTTAGCCATTTTCTTAAAACAAAAATTATTTTCTTATAATATTTCCAACAGTTTCCGAGTTTCCAATAGTAAAGATTTTCAAGATATTTTTATTTTCGGTATTTTTAGTGACACCTCAGGTCTTGGGTCTGGTGAGTCAGGTCAGGTCACGGGTCCGGGATTTGGGGCGTCAGAACCTTCTTCTTGCCCAATTTGGGCATTGTTCATCATAGTCACTTTAGAGTTATATTTAGGCATGGCTTGGAGAATTTCGAAACAATGTTTGAAAAGAAAGGGTTTTTTCTATTGGCTTTCGTATTGATCTCGAGTTTAACGGACCTACAAATAAAAATTGTTAAATTTATTATAATAAAAATAATAATTATTGATTAAATTAGATTTTGGTATAAATAAATACCGACTTACAATATCTAATTTGCTCCAACCGCTTGGCATGTTTCTGTAGTAAACTCTTAGAATGCTAACATACTTCATAACTGCACTTTTGATTGTTCCAAATCTATTACTGATTTCATGTACATTTCAGCCCTCTCGATTCTCAACAAGAGTTTGAAAGTGTTTATGAACACGTTCTCCATTTTTATCCCTCTTCTGGTTAGCACTTGTTTCGCCATCTTCGCTAATCATTACAACGATGCAACAAATGACCTTATCTTCGTCCGAACTGTACCTTGAACCGCGTTTTTTCCAGCCATTGTTGCAAATGAAAAAAATCAGCAAAAACATATATGGTTGATGAAGTTTTGCGATTTCTCGCACAAGTTGGACGCGATTTTTTTACTTTGCGTATAATTTGTGCGTCGCGTTACATTTATGCGAGTACTCTTAAGCCCTTGACTTGACTCCGTCCCAAACTAGTGGATCTTCCGCTGGGTCCGAGGCTGTGAAGTACCACTAGCCTTGCCACATTCATGGCTTTGAGGCTTTGGGGCACCCACATTCATGGCTTTGGGACCTTTTCAAAAGTTCAAGAACTTGTTGGTGTACGTTAATAAGAGGACAAAAAGGTGAATGGCAATTCCGGTAATATTTTTAAGACGAGAAGTTCGCAAAAAATGGAGGAAACGTTCATGGCCGGCGGAGAGTTTATAAATAGAGAGAAAGAAGAGAGAATTCTCTTCATAAATTTCGGGGTGGAGGTTGTCGGAGATCCGGTGCTTTCCTGCACAGCCCTTTTTTAGGGATTTCCAGCCCCCCGTCTGCCTTTCCAGGCGACGATCCGAGGTCTCAATTTCAATTTCAATCTCATTCTCTCAATTTCATTTCATTTTCATTCTCCATTTGTAGATTCGATTTTCCAATTTTTTTTTAATATCTCATTTTTGTGGGTTTTCAATCTAGGTAAAAAGTTTATTGATCTTAATAAGTTTTGAATTGTAGGCTGGTTCCGGAATCTGAATTGTTATTTTTTTCCTTCTTGGTTGATTTCAATATCCACATTCCGGATTTTGATCAACAGAAGAAGGAAAAAAGAAAAAGAAAATTTTGAAGGTTTGTAAATTTGTTAGAATTAAAAAAGATGGGTGTTATGTCGAGGAAAGTTTTGCCAGTTTGCGGGAGTCTTTGTTTTTTGTGTCCTGCTATGAGGGCGAGGTCTAGACAGCCTGTTAAGCGGTACAAAAAGTTGCTCGCCGACATTTTTCCTCGTTCTCCGGTTAGTTTCCGTTTTATAATCTTTTGTTCTGTTTTAGATGATTATGATTTTCATCTGTGGCATTGAGAGTCTTAATTTTCTTGTTCAATCATTTTAGTGTGGTTATTGTGATAATTTTATTTGAAGTTCGGTTTTCATTGAGTTCGTGAACGATAGTACTACCATCTTGTTCAATTATTTTGATTCAGGGCAAGAATGCTAATATTGTTGCCAAATGATTCTTGCTATTGGAAGTGGCATTTAGAGTTCTTGTTAAAACCCTGCAAGATTTGTTTAATATCTTACTCTATATTTTTGTTTCTTTTTGAGTTTTTCTTTTATTAATAATTTTGACTTGATTAAGCGGATAAGGAGTTCATGAGCTTTAAAGACAACTTAGGGTAATCATTGAAAGACTAGGATCAAGTACTAAAGAGTTTTTGTTGAATTTAGGTTGATATTCATATTTGTATCATCTTGCTAGTGGTATGGAATTTCTTGGTCAAGTATGAAACTCTTCTCAATCTTAAAGATGAATATCCAAATTCCCGAGTTTTTTTTTCACTTCTGAAGTTTCTAACATTGGAAGGTTGATAGTTCCCCGCTTTATCTCATTTTCCCTTCGCCAGTTTATTCCTCCTGGTATAGTGGTTATTATTTTTGTTAAGGCCTTAAACGAAAAATTCTACCATTCAAGTTTTTTTTACCCCCTTTTGCTTTTCCATTATTTACTTCAAACTTTTCAATCAAGTTTATAGAATTTCGTCTTTTCAAGTGATCCCAAAAGAGTCACAACACGAGGTCTAACCTTTTTTAGAGATACCTTGAAATGATTTTTGGAAACCTTAAGTTTATGGATTCTCCGTATGCATTATGCAAACATCTATTGAGATGGACTGGTGTTTTTGTCGGTAGGATAAAAGCCTAGGCAAGGCTCAATCCAATCTGCAGATGCTGGAAGATACAAAAGCACATAGATTAACAACTTTGTGAACCACACACATTATAGTTCTTCCGATGGACTAAGTCTTATCATCTTATGACTTTCTCAAACTTTCTTGTCCTTCCACAACCTTGAAGATTCAACTTGAAAATAAACAAAATCAAGTATATATATACAACTTTATATTTCAATCCGGAGCAACTTATTTCTAGGGTAAGTGAATTCATCACCATGTTCACAAACAAGCAAAACTTTACAACTATTGTTGAGAACTACATTTCAGGATGACGTTGATGAGAAGGGTACTTAAGAACATGAAGTAACTTCCTCTCAGCTGATTCCTTGGAAATCTATTAGGATTTTTATCCAGTGAGGCTCATTGGAGAGCCATAATGTGGTGGCAATATGATGTACAAATGGCAATTTAGTTTCCGTTACCATCTCATGGAGTAAATCAATAGCCTCACATTATCAGACTGTACTACGGTTTATATTTGGGTTCTTGGTTCATTTATGTAGTAAGAAAATTCGGATACCATCTTCTTCTGATGTACTTTGTGTGGTGTAAGATTTACATCAATGGGAAATTGTGTTAGAGAAGGATCATCCTCTTCATTCCATACCTAAAATTCTTGTAACAACAAAAACTACTAATTGTGGTGGCTCTAAGAGCCTTTCATGGCAAGTTAACAAACACTTTTGAATTGATTAAAGGAAAAATGGCCAAAACATCCAATATATGGTTTTTTTAATCCATTTAGTACACAAGATCTTCAATAAGGCTGAAATACTTCTTTTAAAGCTTTTTGAATCTGTTTACTCCTTTTTAAACTTTTTTAAATCTATTTAGTCCATTCCTTCCTTTTAATGTTCATGTTTTACCCTTATTATATTTTTTAATCACTTTTTTGTCTTTTTCTAACTTGTACAGTTGTATGAGAGAGAAAGTTAGTTATCTTTTTCGTTTTTAAACTTTAAAATGTTATATCTCTTAAACTAAAATTCGGATTTTGACGAAATTTATACATTTGGAAAGCACTTTTCGTGATCTTCGAAACTAGACTAGTCAAGAATGGTTTTTGAACAAAAAAAAGCGTGAAATATGCAAAAATATTTTTGCATGTTTTGTGCAAAAATCTTTGTGCCTACTATTTTTTGTAACATATTTTGACGAAATTTATATATTTGGAAAGCATTCTTCGAAATCTTCACTTCTTTTAATGTTACCTGGTTGGAAACTTGCAAATTTGAATTTGGATGCAATCTAGATAAAATATACTAGTTGTAGTAGTTCTCTGTTTATTTGTGCAAAACTATTTTTGCATATGCAGAAACATGCAAAATTATTTTTGCTTATTATTTTTAGTAACAGATTTTGACGAAATTTATATGTTTAGAAAGTAATCGTCGAGATCTTCACTTCTTCTTTTGATGTTATTTCGTTTTGAAGCATGCAAATTCAAATTTTGATGCAATTTAGATAAAAACTAGTTAAAAATATCATTTTCTGTTACGCAAAACAAATTTGCATAATTTTTTTTTTAGAAAAAAATATTGTTGTCTGTCTCATTTCGAAGATCTCGACGAATGCTTTTTAAAAATATAAATTTTGTGAAAAATTGATTTGTATTTTTAAAGTTATGCCAAATTTATGTGAAAAATAAAATAAAAAAAGTTGTTAATTGGTGCTAACATGCACCTATAGTTAATGATAACTTTGAATTAGTTAAAGAGAAGATTTGTCCAAACTTTATTTTTGGACTAAATAGACTCATATTATTTGGTGGACTAAATGGACTCAAATAAATCTATAATGGATGTTTTGTATGTTCTCCCTTGATTAAAATACCCTAAAATATAAAAAAGGCCTGCTGTTGGGCTTGTTCAACTTGTGTAGTGGGCGTGGGCCTTTGAACACCCATATATATAGACCACATTGTCTTCCTTGTAAACTCATATGAGGGGAGCATATTACTTTTGAATTTTTTGGATTCTTTACTATGTATACAAGTTGTTATATAATTAATTATAAATTAGAAACATTCTTTTCTTTGGGTCACACTTTGTCTTTAAATTATTAATAATTTCATCTAGTGGTTTCATCTGCTGGTCATTGAGTGTATTCTTATTTTTGGCTCTGTTTCTGAGATGTGAATTTCATAGAAAAGCATGATACATAAGAAATGGTACTTTGTTTATCAATGTGCACGACTAATTTGTAACAAAAATAGTAAATGTATCATTATTATTTTTGTGGCAATTTTTTTATCAGAATTATTTTTGGCAATTGTGCAACATGTTTTTCTCTTTATAGAATTTCCCTTGGTTTTCTCATGACTGGTATTTTTCTCATACTTTTGTAGGATGAGGAACCAAATGACAGGAAGATTGGTAAATTGTGTGAATATGCTACGAAAAATCCTTTACGCATCCCAAAGGTATTATCACATTAAAAACCTAGAAAACAAGCATCTTGCTTTAAACAAAAAAAAAATAGTGTTAAACAAAACCTCGAAACCATCGTTCTATCTTGCATATGCATGTAATGGTCCTTGAACCTTCTGAATGACCCTTTGCTTTGGTTGAGGCAATTATATGTACAAGCTGGTTTATAAGTGACTCAAATTGTTGGCCAAAAATTATTGTCCCATCATCTTTATGCCAAACGTAGTTACTTGAACTTCCTGCCCCTGGTTTATGGAACTTCCTCCCCTGGGTTTCTGGTCTATGGAACTAGATACTAAGGATAGGCTGAACAAACTGAGACATTCACAACCAATATGGAAATAGTACTGACACATATTGATATAATCCCAAACTTTCTCGTACTAATCACCAATGAAACAAATGAGACCTTTTGAATATTTGAACACGTGTGCAAGAGGGGGAGAACGTTGGTAAAGGCGCTGGTACCTGCGACTTGGGTTCAAACCCGCTTACATGCAATTTCACCGATCGAACAAAAAAAAAAAAGAATTGTCTCTTTCATTCTTATTCTTGATTCAATGTATTGATCATAGATGTCATCCTTCTGCTAAATGATCTTTCCTCTATTGTCATGAAAATCGTATCCATTGATTGATCTGAAAATTCACTAACAAACTCCCATATTAAATCTTCTTCTGTTGGATTCATTTTCTTTCTAATGGAAGTTCGAACCTCATTTGGCAGATAACAAATTCTCTTGAGCAAAGGTGTTACAAGGAATTGAGGAGTGAGCAGTTTCGATATGCAAAAGTGGTCATGTGCATTTATAGAAAATTGCTGCTTTCTTGTAGGGAACAAATGTGAGTTGTTTCTTACTGGGTTATTGAGGTTATACTTATGCTTTCGTTTTGTATACTATCTGTAATGCTTTTCATCAGTATCTCTTATATTTTATTTTACTGTAATAATCTAATGGAGGTAGTTTCTTCTTTTTGGTGGAAAAGAAATAAGCTACACAGACCTGACTAGCAAATTGCTTTTATAATTCCTGTTTTAGGAAGTTAGTATGCTGTTAAATGTTCTGGTTCTTGTGATACCATTGTTAATTTTTCCATATTATGTGTGCTTTCCCAACCATCACCTATTTGCAGATCCTGGTACAATTTATGCAACCATAAAATCATCCATTGTATAGGCTATAAATATGTAAAGCCAAGTTCCTTCTGTAATACTTTAAATTTGTTAGCACCTCAAATTGTTACTTGCTAAACTCTTTTTCTCTTCACTACTTTCTTTACATTTGGCAGATAAATGCATAGAATGTTCTCAAACTCCAAAAAAGGAGAAGAAAAGATTAAAAAAATGTTGTTTAAAACTTGGGTAGTGCTTGATTACTATTACAACTCTATTTGAATAGGCTTTCTTATAAACAAAATAACTCATTTATTCGCAGACTTTGATCAATCATCCTAACTTATTAGAAAAATCAGAATAAACCAAAATCTCGAGGCCTATAATCTCAAGACCTGGGAATCTTTGTGTTGGCCATTATCTGAAGGAAGTCTAGGCTTTAGGGACACCCAGTTGGCTAACCTAGCACACTTTTCCAGAATTAGATGGAGCTTAATTAAGCACTCAGACACCTTATGGGCAAAAACTAATAAGCTAAATATTTTCCCAACTTCTCCCCCTCTTGCCAGTGTCTTGAAAAAGGTTCCTGCATTCATAAAGGCCTGGCTTCTTTAGCTAAACACTGTTTCTGGGAAGTGGGAGATGGAACCAGTATCAACATTTAGGAGGACAACTGGATCCCGGTCCTAGGCCATCCCCTTCGTTAGAATGCCCACCCCGACATACCCAAACCTGAGAAAGTTGGGCAGCTCATTGAACATGTTGGTTGTTACTGGAAGTCGGAGATTGTAAATGCCCTCTTTTGCCCTGAAATCTGTGACCAATTTGCCAGTCAGGCTTCGTTTGGTGGGTCAGATGCTTAACAAGAATGATGAACAATCTGCTCAATCCCTGTTCCTTGTTTTTTGTTGTTCTTTGTCTGATCGGACTCAACTTAACCTCGGTGTCAAATTTTGGAAGCAGGTTTGGAAAATAAAACTTCACCCCAGGTCTAGGTGTTTGTCTGAAAATGCCTCAATGATTGTTTCCCCTTAAAAACAAAATTGAGTAACATTATAAAATCTGGCAGTAGCTCTTGCCCCTTGCATGGGGGTTAAAAAGAATCTGTTTGTCTAATGTGATTCTGGTCCGCTCCGGCTGTCTGGTTTAGCGCCCCTTACTCAACCTTTCTCCATCCTCCAACCACCTTCTGGTCAGGAAATGGATTAAAAATTGGTCAGCAACCCCGCCAGGCTGGGGAATTGATAATCTGGATTGGAGACTACTTGATTAACCTATTATTTCTTATAATGTTTTGATGTTGCGTATTGAGCTTTTATTAGGATAAATTCATAATTTTGTTCTGTGACAATATATTGCAGGCCATTGTTTGCAAGTAGCCTATTGAGTATCATACACACTCTACTGGATCAAACTCGACAGGATGAAATGCGGATTATAGGATGCCTGACGCTTTTTGATTTTGTAAACAGCCAGGTCTGGCTTTGTTGCTTGGTTCTTTCATATTCAAGAGATCACTTTCAAAAGAAAATGAAGTTGTTGATTATGATAACCTGCTGTCAACTTTCTAGTTTCTTTTTGCAGGAGATTTTAGATTAATATTCTATTGTTGCATTGTGACAGACAGATGGTACTTACATGTTTAATTTTGAAAGCTTGGTTCCAAAGGTCTGTCAGCTAGCTCAAGAAATGGGGGAGGATAAAAAGGCACTACAATTACGTTCGGCTGCTCTCCAAGCCCTTTCTTCAATGGTAGTCTATCTGGTGTACCATACAATTTTATCTTGTTGCATGGTACACGGTTTGAGTTAGCTCTTCTGTTTTTTCCTAGAAACTTATTTCTGAAATATTTACAGTTACTTCTTTGTACTTGCAAATTCCATTATTTTACATCTATTCCCATGCCTCGTCAGGTTGACAACCGGTGACAATCTAATGTAAAATCCCGTAATCCTATAATAAGAATTGGATAAAAATACCTTCTCAAGAACAAACATGTCTTGTTCGTACACATTGTACTTTGGAATATAAGTCCGCAGTTATGTAAATTTGTGGACCATCTTTTCTTACATTATTATTTTTTTTTTTCTGATAAACAACATTGTCATAATAAAAAATGCTTTGAATTTTTTTCTCTAAAGTCTTGGTAGGAATTAAGTTGTCATTTCAGCACTTGTGGGGAAGAAAAAATCTCTTTTTCCCTTTTACAATTTATTACTTCTTGAATTGTTCAAAAAAAAAGATAAATTACTTCTTTGTTGCACCTTCTTCTAGCTATTTATATTAGTGCCATTGCCATCTCACTGATACTGTATTATACTTTCATTTGATACCCAGGTTTGGTTCATGGGTGAACACTCTCATATTTCGTCTGAATTTGATAATGTAAGTGAACGTAATTTCAGTCTTTCTTGGGTGTTAGAACTTTTTGATTTAATTTGTCCCATCTTTGTATTGGTTACTCGTCAATCCCGGACTCGTAACAGACGGCTAGGAACAAGAAGAGGGTCAGTAGTCTCTGCCGTTGCAGGTCCTTCTCCTTCCGCTGAGACGGCCCTCTTTTTGGTTTTGTTCATGCTCTTGCCACGTTACCTTTTGTCTTTGATAAGCAATATTCAATGGTTGACTACTAAAGTGGATGATTTATTTGGAGGTCAATGCATAATTCTGGATTGTAAGAATATTCTAGTACTATCTAAAGACTTCTGCTAAGTTTTCACTGAACTCAGAAATGGTTTATTTACTTGATGGGAATTCTTTGCATGGCGCCAGCACTGAAATATTTTTCTTACGTCAAATATTTGAAAACCTTTGTATCTTGGATGTTAATATGTAGCATATCTCCCATGTGACTCATTAGAAAGATTGTTAGTTCAGTTTACAGTAGCTTACAATGTCAAGGCAACATATCTGACTGTGGAAGCACTAGATCCGGTACAGTGTGTATATGTGTGTGTTTAAATACCTTGCAAATAAGAAACTCGTTTTCTCATCCATCTCCGTGAAATAGCTAATTAGCTATACCATGGAATAGCTCTTAACTTCATCATTTGTTTCCATGCAAAACATAATGCTGTTAATATTCTTTGACAATGCCCTCTTCTTTTTGTCAGGTTGTTTCAGTGGTCTTGGACAACTATGGCGATGCTCGAAAAATCCCTGCAAATAATGACCAGGACAGGCAAGGTACCCAAAACCGCTGGGTCCAAGAGGTGCTTAAATCTGAGGGCCATGTCTCCCCTTCACCAGATTTAATGGAAAGGGTTCCTTCTTGGAGGAGGATAGTGAATGAGAAAGGTGAAATTAATGTGTCTTTGTAAGTCCTCTTGGGCCCAGTTCTTTCAAATGGTATTTTACATTTTATCATTCATCTTTTATCATGTGCTCTCATAATATGATCTCTTCTCTTTCAACAGAGAAAACTCCAAGAACCCCAATTTTTGGTCTAGAGTTTGCCTGAGTAACATGGCCAAGCTAGCGAAGGAAGCTACAACTGTACGCCGTGTCTTAGAGTCCTTGTTTCGCTATTTCGATAATGGCAATATCTGGTCTCCTCAACATGGGCTTACTCTTTCTGTATTGCTGGAAATGCAATTACTGATGGAAAGCTCTGGTAAGAGTATTACTTATTTATTTATTTAAAGAACTTTTTATGTATATTTGCCAGTTCAGAAGATTTAGTCAAGCTTTTGTGCCATTTGATTTAATTAAACTCCCTAAAAGTAAGGGGAAGTTAGGGAAGAAGAAAAAGAAATCGTCGGGGAGAGAGTCGATCTATTAGTTGCGTAGCCTCTCTCCCCCTTATATCTATTATTAAAGAGAACGGTTACAACAGTAAAACCTAAACACTGTTCACAGGAACAGTAACATAGAAATCGTCTAACAGATTTCACTCTGCCTCTTTTATTTTTTTATGTCTTGGTTGCATATCAATAGTAGACCTGCCCTGGATTTGTTGTCATTGGTTGACTTTCTATTCAACATGCAGGTCAGAACACACACTTGCTGTTATCTATCTTAATTAAGCACCTTGATCACAAAAATGTCATAAAACAACCTGACATGCAGCTGGACATTGTTGAGGTTACCACTTCCCTTGCTCAGTACTCAAAGGTTCAGGCTTCTATAGCAATAATTGGTACAGTATCTGACCTGATGAGGCATTTGCGGAAAAGCATGTACTGCTCACTTGATGATTCAAACCTGGGAGCTGACATAATCAAATGGAACAGAAAGTTTCAAGAAGCTGTCGACAAGTGTCTTGTTCAAATTGTGAATAAGGTGGAATTTTTAGACTCTGTTCTATCTTAAAAAGTTAATTATTGTTTCGTAAGCTAATAGAAGCTTGAGCCAAATGTACTTTTTTCTTAAGCATATTTTAGCTTCAAAATAGACATTTTTCAATTTAAATTAATCAACTTGAAAAGATTAACATCTACTCAAACTTGAAATTTTGCAGAACTTTATAAAGGTTTAAAGTTTGGGTTCCTTTATATTTGGGTTTGATTGATAAACAGGTTGGAGATGCTGGCCCTGTTCTTGACATGATGGCTGTGATGTTGGAGAACATTTCCAGTAGCACAGTTCTAGCCCGAACTACAGTGTCAGCAGTTTATCGCACTGCTCAAGTGGTAGCATCTGTACCAAATCTATCATATCAAAACAAGGCAAGTTAGGCGCCTATTCTATTAGTTCAAGTACATCAAACTTTAATTGTTCTTTGTTGTTATTTTGCCAGACTTAATCTGAAATCTCTTTTATCATGTAGGCATTCCCGGAAGCATTGTTTCATCATTTACTCGTAGCTATGGTTTATCCAGACCATCAAACACGGGTGGGAGCTCACCGTATCTTCTCTGTTGTTCTTGTGCCATCTTCTGTTTGTCCCAAACCCTCCTCAACTAGTGCACCGGAGAAATTTGATCTTCGGAGGACTCTATCAAGAACGGTATCTGTCTTTTCTTCTTCAGCAGCTCTTTTTGAGAAGCTAAGAAAGGAAAAATCTTCCTTCCAAGATAGTTGTAGTGGGTTAACTACAGAAAATCTGCAACCTAAAAGCAACAGTGATCAGATTCTGAACAGAATTAAGTCATCTGCCAGTAGAGTTTATAGTAGGAAGGTCTCACGATTACCTTCAACTAGAGATGGAAAATCTATGAGCTGCTCATCTACAGAAGAGTTACATGCTAATGTATGTCTTCTCCATTTAATTCATTCTATTTCAAGAACAACCTTTTATTTTCGGTCCCTAACTTTTTTACCACAAGCATACCATGATTTTTCTCATTTTACTAAACTGCAGGACCGAACTTCCCTTAGATTGAGCAGTCGTCAGATTACTCTTCTGCTTTCCTCTATTTGGGCACAATCCATATCTCCTGAAAACACACCTGAAAATTATGAAGCTATTGCTCATACTTACAGCCTAGTTCTGTTGTTTTCTCGAGGGAAGGTGAGAATGTATACTTTCTGGATGTTTTCAATTTTGTGTGAAGATTTGTTATGCTGTTTACATGCTTTGTTTTGTTTTCAGTGATGGATGTGCTTATTTTCTTTCTTCTCTTTGAACTGGTCAGTTCCAGAAATTGAAATTCTGTGCTTTGTGAAGAAACAAAATGCCCAAATAAGTAAAGCAGCTATCAAAAAGTTGCAGAAACACACAGAATCTCACTCATAAACTTTCTCCTATAAACAAAATGATGGTCCAGTTGACCATGCTGCAGTACACAGCAGACACACTTGAAGCAATTTAACCAAAAAAATTTATCAAACAAGTGGAAAAAGATGCCCCAACATATACTGAAACAAAAACCTCCTTGTACAATATATTGCCTCGCAAAGAAACAAAAAGAAGTTCTGACTATGGAAGAAAGAAAGAGAACAGAAGAATTTATCTGCTTAGTTGTGACAGCCGAGGCTTGCTTAGATTACAGAATTATTTCTGTTAATATGAGAAAGAAAAAAATAAAATAAAATAAAAGGAGAAACAACGAAAAGTGAGAAAAAAGTAGATGGAGGAAGGAAGAGGAAGGGGAATGAGAAGAAAAAGAAGTTTGAAGCAAATTTGAAGTAGTAAGAACAGCTTTGAATGACAATGTGGCACCTTGATTCCTTGGAGAAGCACTGTAGTGACTTTGAGAAGTTGTTAATGAGCTTTTGTTTGCATAACCATTCTCTTAATTGTATGCATTTTATCAGCATGTTCTTAGAAGTTGGAAGTTGGAACTTCGATTCTTTCTGAGCTAACTTTATTTTATTGCATGAAAAGATTTGAAAAGAGACATCAACTTTTCAAGTAATCATCAATGTGAAAATGTATATCTATGATGTTAAATAGTGGAATAAGGAACTAGGTCCGTACCTTACATGAACTAATGCGAAAGGAGAGTCATATCTCTCTACTTGACAGGAAACACTGCTCAAAGACTAATTGAAAGGGACACAAACGTTAACAATCAAGGAGTCGACCGTGCAACTTTAGGCAGGTCTCATATATTTGATTAGGTTTTTGCAATCTGTATAGCATTGTTGCTACTATCTTAATATCACCATGACAAAGGTTCCCTATAGGTTGCGAAGATTAGCCTACTCATGAGTCATGAGAGCTGATCTCTGTAGGTAGGTGTCTGCTTGCAGCCTCTCATTTTCTGTCTGAAGTAAAGAGTAGGTCTTAGTAAGGGTTGGAGTGGTTCAAAATATGGGGACTGTTTCAAATGTTTTATGTTGGTGGTGATCAGGACAAGAGAAGGCTGTGGTTTGTATTGATATGCATTGATTTTGTTCGTGAATTGTTTTGTTCCTTGGGTCATGGATCTCCCCACTTTTCCTAATATTTTTATATAGTTATTTTAGTTACAAATATTATATTTAATTAACCAACTGACATTTGTATTTCCACAACCTAATCTTTTGGAATAATTTGATGTATGTTACGGATTCCATAGTGAGAAAACAAGACAACTCGATCTGTATCAATATGTATTGGTACTGTACGTTCATGTACTCTTTTTGGATGTTTTGGTAGGAAAATTTCAATTTTTCAATCAACCCAAACATTTGGTCCAAAAAAAATTTAAAACCTTTTGGATGCCCTATCAAGGAAGACAACTCGGTCTGTATCAATATGTATTGGTACTGTACGTTCATGTACTCTTTTTGGATGTTTTGGTATGAAAAATTCAATTTTTCAATCAACCCAAACATTTGGTCCAAAAAAAATTTAAAACCTTTTGGATGTCCTATCAAGGAAGACTAAGATATCATGGATTTTAGTATTTACTACTAATTCATTAATTTCTATTGATGACTCGTTATAGTTTCTATAAACACAAGTGAAAGATGTTTTAGGTTACAACCTTGTATGGTTACCAGAAGAAATTTCTCATGAAAAAATTGTTCATGCTTATTTGTTTTATTAAATCTGAAATGCTTTTGGTCCCATTGTAGTTACCCAGAAATAATTTCCAGGCTGTGCCACATCATCTTTCCAGTTTCGGCAGTTACTGGAACAACGTCATCTCGGTTTATCTCAGTTGGTGTCGATTTGTATTGGTACTACACATGTATTGTTTCAGTATCAATATCTTGGTTTAATTGATAGAAACATTTGATCAGAACGAGATTTTAGATCTTGGAGTTCAGATTTACCTTTCTTCATTTTCTGTATATATGCCTACTTTGGTTTAGATAAATGCTTAGTTATACTTGATTGTATAGATAGGTATGAATTCTTTTCTGCGGCTATGAATTTCCTATGCTATTTTTCTTGTCCCCTCTTTTGTAAAGGTTATAAACCTAAAATTCAACACTTGAATTTCGTTAATACTGGGATACTTCCTTTTTGTGGTTCAGTTTCTGTTGAGTCACTACTATCCTTTTTCTACTTCTCATTCTTATAGCTTAATACATCTCGCAGAACTCTAGCAGCGAGGCTGTAATTAGAAGTTTTCAGCTTGCGTTTTCCTTAAGGAGCATTTCTCTTGGAGGAGGTAAGATACATTTCTGCAAATTAGTGACACCTCTTGTTCATGGATTATTCCTTTTATGAGATTTACCTCACTATCTGAATTATTTTCATTGAGTTATGTTATTGACGAACTTGAGTTTTTCTATATAAAATGGTTAATGATAGTTTAGGAAGGGTTGGGGATATTTAATGTTCTCAAATGGTCTTATCCTGAGATTACACAAAATAAAATATTGTATGCAGATCTATGTTCTAACTTCTATCTGTATTTTAGTTCTGCATTTCAATGTTTCTCCTTCATGCTTAGTAACAATTTTATTTTTATTAGAAAATTTATCAAGCCAAAAGGACAATGTATACAAAGAGAAAAATAAGAAAAAGGGGGAAAGAAGGAAAAAAGTAAAGAGGGGAGGGCAAAGTAAACAAAGAGACAAAAGAGAAAAAGAAAAAGAATCTAAGTCTACATACCTTATCGCTTTGTATACATAAAGTAGTTTTTTAACAAGTTTCTTATAAAGCCGTAGTCTACAATTAATGCCGAGTTGGAGTTGGAGTTGGATTAAGCTTGACATGTGAACAAAGGAGCCTGGATGCTTCATTGACGCTTCCATTTGATTCACAGATCAATTTTTGTGAACATCAGTTAGAGCCAGATTGTGTTTTAGACAGCGATTGCCTCTCATACATTCAGATGTAGGAAATAGATAAATTTTCTACTATTGGATCTTGTTATGGTTAAAACCCTATCACTTACATAAGTTACGGATAGCTATCAGTTACATTGTGAGACTTGTGAGTCTGTAACAGACCTGAGGGACGAGTGTTCTTTGTGAAACTTTTTATCATGTGATACCTATCCAACTGATGCTATCTACGCACTTTGTGCAGGTTCACTGCAGCCCTCACGCCGTCGATCCCTCTTTACGTTGGCAACATCTATGATCATCTTTACATCAAAAGCCTACCACATTTTTCCTCTTCTCACTCGTACTAAGGCATTACTTACTGATAAGACAGTAAGTGGGATCTCTTTAGGATCTACTCCAGCGTGTATATATTGTTGGTTTGTTTTTGAGTTCTTAATTTTTATAAAGGACTAAATAGTTTTGCTTGTCAATTCCTTCTTGCGCTGTATGCTTACTCACCTGATTGGTTAACAATATTTTGCAAACCAAAATCTTTGGTTTGAATCCTACTTTATTTTAACCTTCCTAGTCTATTATGCTTGTATCAGATTGATCCATTTCTACACTTAGTTGAGGATTCCAGACTACAGGCTGTCAAAAACGAATCTGATTGTTTGGTAAAAGTTTATGGATCAAAAGAAGATGATGTTGCTTCTTTGAAGTCTCTTTCAGCGATAGAAATCACAGATGATCAATCTAAAGAGTCTTTGGCTTCTATGGTTTCGAGGGGATTGGGAAATTTATCAGATGTAAACCCTTATATGGATTTGTTTATGCATCTCAGAATTCCTTTTATGATTTCTAGCAAAAAAAAATTTCTTATATTGGAACATGATAACTTGAATTTTGCAACTTCCTGCAGGCAGAGATGTCCACCATACGAGAGCAGTTGCTAAATGAATTTTTGCCTGATGATGTATGTCCTTTGGGAGCTCAGTTTTGCAGGGAAACATCGGTAAAAACATCCCTATTTGGTTCAACAGACCATGTATCTGCGGATGAGGTAATTGTCTTGCATAGCTTCTGACATTTTCCAATTTGAATTTGTTGACCTATTGTGTGTACGTTAATCAGCAGGATGTGCATCTAGTTCTTACAATAGATGATGATGCTGGTCATGAAACATCTGAAAGTCAAACAGATCCCAGTTCAGTGGTGGATGTGCAGAGCCCTAATCTTCTGAGTGTCAATCAACTACTAGACTCGGTATGTTTCGGTGATGTATTACAAGCTCAGGGTATTAAAGTTATCTTAAGTAAGGGATGAATCAGGTAACCGTAAGACAGTCCAACGTTGGGGGCACAAATCAACTGTAGAATATATGAATGTCCAAGACTAGGTGACTGTATCAAAAGGATATGTTTGAGTTGTTCTTTTATATTGTTCCATCGAGGAATGTCTTAGACACTTCAATTCTCAATGATGTATTGATGTGCTAAGTTTAGTCTGCAAAAACTCATGCAAGTAGGAACAGAAGCATATTTTGTCACCAACTCACCAACACTCACCAAGCTATAGTTTTGAATATGCAAGTCATCCTACCTGTTAGTCAGTTGCCTCGTTTCCAGAAGAAAAGTGAAAATTGTTTATTTTATTTTTTTTTTGGCCTAAATGACCATACAGAGTGTGCTTAACTAACTACATGGATGAAGAACCAGAACCAGAGTCTGGGAGGTATTCCATGTGAAGAATGCCTAAGAGAAAAAAGATGAGGACTCGAGGGAAGGAAAATATAGGCTGTCTAAAATGCCAGATTTGCATGGTAGAAAGTTAGCAGTTGTAGTTTTCTGGACATATTTAACCAAGCCATAGAATAAAGTAAATAATGAGTTGGAAGCGTCTTCTGTTACGTTTCATATATTTTTCATGTTTCAAAATTCTTGAGTTGAGGAGCAATTCCTTGTTGGTACTCAAACAATCGTATAGTGAGAAGCTACTTCCTAAATTTTATGATATGTTATTGCTTTCTTGTTAGCCAAGCATCTATTAAACATATCACTCCATGTGTTGCATAGAAAAAGATAAGAAACTTGGGAAATTATGAGCTACCCAAGTAAGTTCCCCAGGCATGTTGGTAATTCTTGCACTAAAATGCTTCCAAATATTTCCTGAACATGAAAAAAAAAAAAAGGGGATTGTGGGCTTTTTGTTTTTGAGCCTTCTTTGAAGTTCTAAGATCTAGGCTCACGATTTGATGAAGAAAAAAGGAGAAGAAAGTAGTGAATGCAAGGAAATTATGTTTCATCTTCTGACCCTCTCCCTTTAGATAGTTTCATAATGACTTGCAAATTAAGAAGGAGCAATACTTGATAAATCACAGGTATGCCATTATGAAGTATGTACATATGATGGAGGTCATAAGAAAAGTAGGGGACAGGTGGCAGGTGGCACATCACATGGTATAGCTAATACATCTAATAATTTCCCCTCGAGCTGTCAAGCTATATCATATATGTCCTTGGATACGAAATACCTAGGCACCCAAGTACCAGTAGTTCTCCAACTACCTGTTTGTTTTCTGTCAGTTCATTGTTATCTAATCTGCTGTGGTGAATTTTAGTATTTTACTAGTTTTCATATGTCTCAACGTTTATAATTCATGTACTAGTGATCAACTGAACTGGTTGAACTAAATTTACACTTACATGATTATATAAGTGCCTTTAGTTATGGTTAAGAGGGTGAAATACTTGTAGGTTTTGGAGACAGCACATCAAGTTGGAAGATTCTCAGTCTCCACCACACCTGACATCCCTTATAAGGACATGGCTCGTCACTGTGAGACCCTTCTTATGGGAAAGCAGCAAAAGATGTCAACCTTCATGAGCGGCCAACAGAAACAGGAGAATTTGATCGACTTCTCTTCGCATGATCACAATAACGGGACAACAAAATTACCTTCTAATCCTGGATTTAATATGGTATCTATCTCCCTTTAGATACATGATTGCATGCATGACAGTAATACATTATGTTATCTATCTCCCTTTAGATACATGATTGCATGCATCACAATAATACATTATGTTATCTATCTCCCTTTAGATACATGATTGCATACATTATATTATCTAGCAGGAGCCTATGTGATGGCAATGCTACCTCCACGTTGCACTCCTCGTCTAGAATGCCACATATCAGCCATGTCATCACTCTCTTTGTGATCACATCTATATACTAAATATAATTAAAACTAACCATAAACAGTTACAAACATAATAGAAACAAATCCACATCCATATACTAATATACTAAAATATTTATAACAATTTTAGATCAAAATTGGGTTATTCCAAAATTATATATCAATTAGAATATCAAAATACAGTTAATATAATTAGAATTTTGTACTGATTTTAGATTAAAATTAGTATATCCCAAAATTATATTACCAATTAGAATATCAACATATAGTTATAACAATTAGAATTATACCAAAATATAAAATTAATATTGTAATTCTAATTGTAGATTAAATTCCGCTGCCTCTGCTTTCACGGGCCACATAGGACTAATCTATATGTATATTACATGCACATTTGGTTATTGCACATACAAGCATATACATGTATTGTTTCTGTAACCCATCTGATATTGGATAGCATTCAAAATTGCAGCCTTGCAGTCCTTTCCTAGACCAGAATTTCAATGTGTATCTGCACAAACCAGCTGTCGGTACTGGTCCAATGCCGTGTGCAGCTGAATACCAGCATCATCCTCACTTCTTCAGGCTTCCAGCATCGAGTCCATACGATAACTTCCTAAAAGCTGCTGGTTGTTAACGTGATGAAGCACCCAAAGAGGAAATCTTATCAGTAGGCTACCAAAGGAAGAAAGGAAGCAAAAAAAAAATAAAAAAATTAGGCCTTAACAATTATCCGAATTTGTAAAGCTAAAAGGGTTTTGAAATTCGTGATGTACAGGTGCTTGTGCTATTCAAACTTCATGTGTTCTACTGCGCTGCTGGTACCCTTATCAATGCAGGAAGAGCAGTCAGCTTGTTTAGCTATTGAGATAGATTGAACAGTGGTGTTTTATTTTTCAATCTCTTTATTCTTTCATTCATTTCTTGTAACATAACTCTGTTGTATTCCTGGTTGCTTCCCCTTGTAGATGGTTCAAAATTGCTGCAATGTATGCAAGTGTTTTGTCAGCCATCGCAAACCTTCATGTTTACCACCATTTTATTATTATCATTATTATTTTTATTATTAGTATTACTATCATTACTGTAACTTTTTTCCATCATTTTGATGGAATTGTCTGTAAACTTCAGGTTTGGGGTATATAATATTTTGGGAGATTAGACCCTCATATTTTTTTCTCTCGCATTCTATTCCGACGTGTGCTGGTGGCAAGTACTCTTTTTCTTTTCTTTTTTTTTTTTCCTTCAATTTTATTTATTTATGTCGTTTTTTGGTGCTAAATTTTTCATTTCGTGATTAGGATGGTGGTGCGATCTCTACCTGCTGAATTTACAGGGTAGGAATGAAGAGGTGGAAGAGGACGAACCAAAGCCCTTAAGCCGGTAAACTGATAAATCTAGGGCTTGGAATTGCACAGCTTGGTTAAGTAAAATGGACTCGAGATCAAGTTGGGTAGTCAGAGAAGCTTGGATTGGGTTTCAATAGATGCCCGGCGCAAATCAGTTTGGAATAGAAGTCTGTTTTATACTTCAAAGCTTTTTGTTTGATGTGAAATGCTAAAAAGCAAGAAAGCTACCTTAGGGCAAGTGCCATGGGAGACCTTTAAGGTAGGGGTTTGGGGTAGGGGTTTAAGGGAGTGAGGGAGAGCACAGATTGTGCCGTACGGCACAGTTTGTGCCGTAGAGAGAGAAAGAAAACAGATTAATATATAATTTAATTTTGTTGAAAAACCAAGGCAACTTTTTTTTATTTGTTTATTTAATATGAAATAAGGCAAAGATTGTGCCGTGAGGCACAATCTGTGCCGTACGGCACAATCTGTGCCTCCTCCCTCAAACCCCTTACTCCCTCCCCACATCTAGGACCGGGAGGAGGGGTTTGGATGTTTGAGGTGCCCATGATACTTGCCCCAACCTCAAAAAATGCTTTTTTTGCTTGTTTAAGGTGTCCATAACACTTGCCCTTATAAGACCAAAATAAAGGGCTTTGAATGGGACTGATTTTATTTGAGGATGTTTTTTTCACCATGTAGATCATCTTTAGATCAATTTTATGTGGACCTCACACAGCATGTACAGATGAGCATGTACATGTATCCGTCCTCTTAAATTCAATTGGTGGTACTATTATTTTTTTTTTTTTACGGGTAGCATTGGTGGTACTATTTTGAAAAGTTGCATGCTAGAACTCCATCTAAATTCAATTTTCAAGTTATGGGATTTTCTTGGTTGGTTATTTTACTTGTGAAAGGTTGAAAATTGATATAAGAATAGGAAAGTTGGTTGCAAGAGAGAGAGAGTTTAGGGTGCAAAGATGGTGGAATCCTATCCACTTCTCAAATGTGGTACTATTATTTTATTTTTTTTACGGGTAGCATTGGTGGTACTATTTTGAAAAGTTGCATGCTAGAACTCCATCTAAATTCAATTTTCAAGTTATGGGATTTTCTTGGTTGGTTATTTTACTTGTGAAAGGTTGAAAATTGATATAAGAATAGGAAAGTTGGTTGCAAGAGAGAGAGAGAGAGAGAGAGTTTAGGGTGCAAAGATGGTGGAATCCTATCCACTTCTCAAATACCTAATCCATCACCAAAATCAACCAATCACTAACTATCGATCTTCTCTCAATTATGTAAATATATATATATATATATGTGAATGGATCGGCTTACAGCCTTATATGTACAGCTTATGTGAGGCTCACATGAGGTTGATCTAAGGGCTGATATTTTGTGAGGACGTTCTCCTCATCATGTAGATCTTCATTAAAAAATCAGTAAATTCTAAAACTTGTAGTCCCACCAAAAGTTGACTCTTTTTCTCATCGTTCATTTCTCACCGTTAATTTTTAATCAACTTTTGATTAGGGTAGAAGTTTTAGAATGGATTGATTTTTGGTGAAGATGATCTATATGGTGAGGAGAATATCCTTACAAAATCTTAGCGTAAGATCAACTTCGTGTGGGGATCACATGAGCCTGTGCATATAACTAGGGGTGGGACTTGGGTTGGGTCAATCAGACCAACCCGAACCCGACCCGGTATTTGGGCAAGCATGGACGAAGGTTGCTGGGCATTTGGGTAAGCATGGGCATTATTTTGCCAACCCGTAGTTAAATTTGGGCAAGCATGGGCATAGATAATTGCCAACCCAAGAAATCCGCCCAACCCGAGAAACGTATATATATACTAAGATTTAAATTGATTTCTAACATGGAAATGTGTGACCAGAAAAAGAAAACTCTAATTTTACCAAGTATTTTTAAAGATATAAATAGATAAATATATTAAGTTACTAATATAGGGTGAAGGTATTAAGACCCAAAATAAAAACTTTCATTTTGTCTCATTATATGTAAAGTAAAATTATAATATTACTTAATAAGTAAAATTCAAAATAGTATAAAGACAATTATGGATTTGGATTTCGTTGTTACTATATTTTATTTAAATTTTTCATTTATTATGTGAGTAGATTGTTAGTTTGTTTATCTTTTTAAACTATGAAGGATATTTTATTTATTTAAGTTTATTATTTATTTTTATTAATTTTTTGTATTAATAATTTCATTCAATCACCTAAATTTATTGAAACATGGGCAACCCGAAGAACCCAAGAAACCCGAAGAACCCGAGAAACCCCACTCGGGCCATGCGTGGGTAAGCCTCTTATAGGTTTTGTGGGTTCTATGGGCATTCTGGGCAAATGAGGTACAGTGTGGGCATGGCATGTCCAAAGCCTCTAACCCGCCCAACCCGCCCGAGTCCCACCCCTACATATAACTTGTAAGTAATTAATAAAGGCTCGTGATATCTACCACATAAGTAACCGATAAGGGCCACCTAAGTTAAGGGTTACTTAGTAATGTTAAGGGATGTTGTTAAGGGCTACCATGACCAAGTCAAATGCATTTGACTTGTTTTAAAAAATTAAGTCACATGTAACTCCAGCCAACAATCGAACAAAATCTTTTCTATAAATAAAAAAAAATTAACTAAACAGATTGTGTATATCCGGAGTCATAGTGGTGGAGATGCACAAACATTTTTATTTTTACTTTTTAAAAAAATGCACTTTTAGATTTTTTTCAGAATGCTTTGCTTTCTTTTGTTTCAATTTTTATGTTTTATTGTTTTGATGACCTAATGTTTTCACCAAACTCGTTTTGTGTGAAAACTCATCCATTAGTTATGGAGTTTATTTCATACTATATAATACTCCCAAATGTGAGATTCAATGTTTAGAATGTTGGAGTCGAATAAGGTAGGTGGCAGAAAAATCCGTTAGATTAGTGGAGGAGGAAGAAAAATGTTAAATTAAATAATAGAAAACTAAGAATGTTTACTATTTGACTAAAAGATGATAACCCTTATTAAAAAAACACATCAAATTCAATCAACTATTATTGACCATAAATATAAATAGTCCTTATCGGTTGCCTATGCGGTAGATATCATGAGCCTGAAGAAAAAAAAACTATTGACATTACTACGCAATTTTATTTTATTTTTTATCGAGGCAAAAGGAAAATTATAATTTTATTAACAATAAAAGATATATAAAAAATTTACGAAAAAAAAATTTATTATTGTTTTGTTTTTTACAAGGTAGCATTCATGGGGTTGAAGGTGGTTTAGATCTTATACCTTTACAACTGGGCAAAGTCGACGGCTTTAAAGGTACAAAATAAAATTGAAAGACTAATTAGGGTGTGTTTGGGTCGCGCTACTTGAGCGTGGGAATTAGATAATTGCTTGGTAGTTTGAATTTTTGGTGTTTGGGTCGCACATTTTCCCTAGCAAACGTACTCCAATGGGAGTAAAAATTCGCTCTCACAAAAGAAATCGTATTCCGACCTCCCCCTGTGAAAACTCATTCCCATCATAATTAATTGTTTTATAAAAAAAAAAAAAAAAACTCTTCCACTTGCTTCTTCCTTCACCGAACCAGCTGGTTCCCTCATCGTCATCTCACATCTCTCTCTATTCTTCCCACAGATCTCATCTCCTCTTTCTTCTCTCTTTTCTCTCTCTCATATCTCTCTCGTCGAAGAAGCCCTAGAAGCAACCATGGAGACTGTTGCTACTCTTCCTGCTCATAATGTGAAGGATATGTTTCTTCACTGGTATTATGTCAGAGCTGCTTCCATGGCTAGGAAGATCTACCCATATCTGCCACATTAATTAATCAAGCTAGCTGATATTGCATCAGATCTGTTGCTACCTTTATTAACCCGCATATTTTCTGAGAAATAATGTTCTACTCTTTTAGCAAGATTAGACTCTAATTTGTCCTGCAAAAATTGAGAAAGAGAAAATTAAGTGCCTGAAAGAAGTCCGACTTTCTTAGCATCAATGGCTCATAATGTAGTGGGGCTAAAGTTTAGAACAATCTGATTCTTTGTGAGGATTATCTAGAAGGTGAGGAGATCAGCTTCACAAAGAATCAGCCCTTGGTTATCTCCATGTAGACCCTACAACATGGTGTCACCACAAGTGGTGGTCATTGGGCCCTAAATAAGCTTGGTTCAGATCACATGGTGCAATAACAAGTGGTGCAATATCCCTTCTCCTATATATACGTTCAAATATATACATAGAGAAATATGGATAGAAGGAAGAGATGAACAGGTCATAAAAAAAATAAAGCTATATATAAAATAATATGCTGAGCTACATGATAGATCGAACAAAATTTGCATGTTCATGTTATTTTACACAAAATATAAAATTTTCCAGTACGAGTGTCTGCTAAAATGTGGAATAATACCTTGTGAACTTCATATGCTTCTGGTTCAACTGTATTTGCAAAAAAAAAAAAACAGTAATCAAACTCATTATTCCAAAATCTTAGGTAATTGAAACTTGTTAGAAAAGTGGGAGAAAAATAATGACCATTGCAAAGAAGAGGATCCCTTTCTCCATTCCCAGAAGCACTGCAAGCAGTGTGAACAAGAAAAAGTGGTACTTAATTAACACTAAATACTTGTAGCAAATTACTGATTTTAATGTGAATGCAATTCCTTCAAGTTTTAAATTTGGATTTTGGCCTAGAGCATGCACGAACAAGAGTAAAGTTGGAGCTACATAAAAACCCAACTATGCCTTGCAGGTTCTCTACACAGTGTGGTGTAGAAATTGGATGCGGCACACCATGTGAAACCATGGACTATCTTTGATGTTGAATGGTAAAAATGGAGATCCGATAAAGTATTGGCATTAAATGTAAACCAACTTTGTTAATGTTTGTTAATGCCAATGCAAGAATAAAAGCAGTAGACAGATGATGAAGAAAAACCGTCTGCTCCAAGAAAAGATATAGCATTAGTTTGCAAGAGGTCCTTTTATTGTGTATTATAAATTAACACCTCTTTCTCTAACCAGATCTGTATGATCTTCTCATCTTCTCCATCTTTCTCTAACCAGATCTGCCTTTCCTTCTCTTCCTTTCTTCCTCTCTTTCTCTCCGTTTCCGGCGAAGTTTCAGATCATCGACGGCACAAAAATCCCCAAATCAGAGTCGTATCCCCTTCCAAATAGATTTTTATTTTTATTTTTTTAGAAAAAAAAAAAACCTATTTTCTCACCATCTTTTCTCACTATTGACAAACATCAACAATTAAGAAGTGATTTTTCACATTCTCTAGAACACAAATTCCCAACACTTTAATTTCACCTGTAAATTCAACAATCCCGACTCAAACAGACCCTTAGTCTATGTCCATGATTCGAGAATAAAGACTGGTCAATCTTGTGGGTCGGACCAGGTTCAAAAGTCTTCATCATACCAAATGTGCCATGTTTCAAGGGCGCCTTATTATTATTGGGTCCTGTTAAGATTGTTTTTGAGTGAGTTTTTTTGCAAGTTAGAGGCCTTCAAATTAACTGAATTTTTGTAGACATAATATTATCATTATTTATAAGATGTCCACAAAAAATCAGCTCAATTAGAGATATTTAACCCTCCAAACAAATCACTTTAAATGTCAGCCATTCATTCGTACTATTAAAGTCTAAATGTCAGCCATTCATTCCTACCCATTTGAACAACCTTAAGAAATTAAATAAAATATAAAACCTAAAGGCTTATCATGTACCCTAAGGGCACATGTTAACAAAATCCATTATTATTTTGGGTGATTTAGGGTACGTCCCAAAAAAAAAATTAGCGATTAGAGGTTGGCCTCACATTTTTCAAAAGGTTGATTTTAGTTCTTTTTTTTTATGAAAACTGTGAAATCACTGTTATCTCATGCGTGTGCCAACCACACGTACACTATGATATTAATACCTTTACGAATTGAAGTCTAAGGCTTGTAACTGATTAGGAGTTGTTATTGTTGGAAACTTGGCTTTGATTAAGTGGGACCTACAAATTTTTTGTGTGAGTTATAATAGTTTCCGAGTGAATGAGAAAAACTTTTTAATCCCGAAGAGTCCCATGTGGATTGAATTAGTATGTTGGTGTCGTTTCTTTTTTGAATAGGTGTCTTTTAGGTTCTTACACCTTTTGTCCTAATTTGTGTCTCTTCCTAAGAGTCGTGTCATCATCTATAAATAGAGTTTTTGTTCCAGTGTTTTAAAATATCAAAACAATCTAAGTGTGTACGTCTGTTTTCAAGAGAGAATAATTAAGTGTGATTCTTGTGTTTCCTTTCTTAAAGTGCTTTATCGAAGGATTTTGATCGTTGTACCTGGGAGACTAATCGCCATTTGATTCAGTAAGCACTAGTAGCGAGGTGAATATTGTCTTAAGGACATTGAATTCAATTCAAGCCTCGATCTTCTTTGCCTTTTATTTTATTTATTTTAACGTTTGAGGTTTTGCAGATTTATTCTTCGTACAAGTTAGAGATTTTGATACAGTGGGAATAACAATCTTAAGACAATATTCACTCGTTTCTCACTGTTATCTATCTCTTAGATTTGTTCTATCCTTACAAAACTCTTTTTTTTCCTTCCTTCTCGTTCTGGTATTCTATTTATTTGAAATAGGATACGGCTCTGTAATTTTATATTTACAGAAATGTGTTATACTGTTAAGTATTTCAATCGGAATAGGATACTTAATAATAACATGATATTATTAAGTATTTAAGTTGAAATAGAATTCTAATTTATTATTAAAATACTTAAATAGTATTAATACCTTTTATAAGTAACGTTACTAATTAAATAAGGTGTTAATAAGTAAACTGTTAC
The DNA here is from genome assembly GCA_002174775.1 of Macleaya cordata. Taxonomy (NCBI): domain Eukaryota; kingdom Viridiplantae; phylum Streptophyta; class Magnoliopsida; order Ranunculales; family Papaveraceae; genus Macleaya; species Macleaya cordata. The sequence goes on along the minus strand of MVGT01000187.1, from coordinate 77,865 downwards.
TAATTAAATAACGTATTAGTATAAATTGTTACTTAACGTTCTTTTAAATAACGTTCTTTTAAAAGGTATATTAAATATTAGTATAAGTTAAACTGTTACTAAGGTCTTAATACTAAAAAGTATTAAATAGTATTAATTTTTTGAGAAGTAACGTATATTAATTAGTACATATTAAATATACTAATTAAATAACGTATACAAATTCAGTCTTGGACTACTTAATTATATATTTTATTTAAGTAACGTGTAAAATTGGTAAGTTGTATACTGATTCGATTTTCTGTTTTGTTGTACAAAAACTATGGCATCCACAATGCAAACTTTTGTTCCTCCTACCAATGTGGGTCCGGGTGAAAAACCAGAAAAATTCAGCGGCTTTGATTCAAGAGGTGGCAACAAAAAATGTTGTTTTATCTCACTACTCTTAATTTAGCAAGGTTCTTATATGAAGATTGCGCAAAACTTAATGAGGATCAAACTGACAGACAATCTGTGGCTGCAGTTGAGGCATGGAAATATGCTGATTTTTTATGTAAAAACTATATCCTCAATGGACTAGAAAATACTCTCTAAAATGTTTATAGTCCAATGAAATCTGCAAAAGAATTATGGGAGTCTCTTGACAAGAAATACAAATCTGAAGATGCCGGAATGAAGAAATTCATTGTTGGTAGATTTCTTGATTTTAAAATGGTCATTTCCAAAACTGTAATGAATCAAGTTCTCGAATTTCAATCAATATTACATGAGCTTAAGGCCGATAAAATGGTAATTAGTGAATCCTTCCAAGTGGCTACTTTAATAGAAAAGTTACCACCAACTTGGAAAGACTTCAAGAATTACCTTAAACATAAACGTAAGGAAATGGACCTTGAAGACTTGATTCTAAAATTAAGAGTTGAAGAAGACAGCCGTGTCGCTGAAGAGAAGAATGAAAGTCAATCTTATCATTCAAAGGCTAACATAGTGGAAGAAGGGCAGAAAGTAAACAAGAAAAGAAAGCAGGTTGGAGGCCAGCGCAAACATCAAGGCACTTTCAAAAAATTCAAAGGAAAATGCTTTAACTGTGACAAACTTGGACATCGTGCTAAAGACTGTCGAAATCCAAAGAAAAAGTCAAATGAAGTTCATCTGACTGAAGAGGATAAGCTGGCGAAAGATGTAGCAGATATGAACTTGGCTGCAGTCGTATCTGAAGTTAATTTGGTTGGAAGTAATCCTAGAGAATGGTGGGTGGATACAGGAGCTACTCGTCATATCTGTTCAGAAAGGAAGATGTTCTCTACTTATCAAGATGTGAATGAAGAAGAGCAGCAGCTTTTTATGGGAAACTCTTCAACCTCAAAGGTAGCAGGACAAGGAAAAATCATTTTAAAAATGACGTCGGGTAAGGAGCTTACATTGAACAATGTACTGCATGTTCCGGATATTCGGAAGAATCTGATCTCTGGTTCGTTGTTAAGCAAGAACGGGTTTAAACTTGTATTTGTATCTGACAAGTTTGTTTTAAGCAAAAATGACATGTATGTGGGCAAGGGTTATCTGAACGATGGACTGTTCAAAATGAACGTCCTTACTGTAATACCACCTATCAATAAAGCCGGTTCTTTTGCTTATATAGTTGAGTTACCTGATATTTGGCATTGTAGGTTAGGACATGTTAATTATAAATCACTAAGAAAATTAATTAATATGGATCATCTACCCAAATTTAATATAGATTCCAATCAAAAATGTCAAATATGTGTGGAATCCAAATTATCGAAACCTCCTTTCCATTCTATAGAAAGAAGTACTATGCCTCTTGAATTAATTCACAGCGACATATGTGACTTCAAATCTTTACAAACTAGAAATGGAAAAAAGTATTTCATTACTTTTATTGATGACAGCACAAGGTATTGTCATGTGTACTTATTAAGAAGTAAAGATGAAGCAATTGAAGTTTTTAAACATTACAAAAATGAAGTTGAAAATCAACTTGGTGTAAAGATAAAAACTTTAAGGAGTGATAGGGGTGGTGAATACGAATCACCATTTGCTGAATTCTGTTCAGAACATGGAATTATTCATCAAACTACAGCCCCTTATACACCCCAGCAAAACGGTATTGCAGAACGTAAAAATCGTACTTTAAAAGAAATGATGAATGCACTTTTAATAAGTTCTGGTTTACCCCAGAATTTGTGGGGGGAAGCAGTTCTTACCGCAAACTATATTCTCAACAAAGTACCCCATAAGAAATTAGATAAGACTCCATATGAATTATGGAAAGGTCGTAAACCATCTTATAAATATCTAAAAGTGTGGGGGTGCCTAGCAAAAGTGGCAGTGCCTATTCCCAAAAGGGTAAAAATAGGACCTAAAACAGTTGACTGTATTTTTATTGGATATGCAGAAAATAGTAGTGCATATCGCTTCTTAGTGTATAAATCTGAAATTTCAGATATACATGTTAATACAGTAATTGAGTCACGTGATGTCTCATTTTTTGAGGACATATTTCCATATAAAGGTGGATTAGAATATATTCCTCCTAAAAGGACACATGATGATATGAAAAATAATCATCAAGAAGAGGTCGAAAAAGAAGATGAACCTAGGCGTAGTAAAAGAGCTAAAATATCTAAGTCTTTTGGACCAGACTTTCTAACTTTTTTGTTAGAAAGTGAACCTCAGACATTTACAGAAGCAATGTCTACACCAGAAGCTCCTCTTTGGAAAGAAGCTATAAATAGTGAAATTGAATCCATTATGCAAAATCACACTTGGGAGTTAGTAGATCTTCCTCCTGGAAGTAAACCATTAGGCTCCAAGTGGATTTTTAAGAGAAAAATAAAATCTGATGGATCAATAGATAAATACAAAGCAAGACTTGTGGTTAAAGGTTTTCATCAGAGAGAAGGTATCGATTATTTCGATACATATTCTCCAGTAACAAGAATAACATCAATTCGGATGTTAATTGCAATAGCAGCTTTGCATAATCTTGAAATACATCAAATGGATGTAAAAACTGCTTTCTTAAATGGAGAACTAGAAGAGGAAATCTATATGAATCAACCAGAAGGATTCATAGTCCCTGGAAAAGAAAATAAGGTTTGTAGACTTGTCAAATCTTTGTATGGATTAAAACAAGCACCTAAACAATGGCACCAAAAATTTGATGAAGTTATGATGTCAAATGGGTTTAAGATCAATGAGTGTGACAAATGCGTGTATGCTAAAACCACTCAAAAAGGATATGTAATTATATGTCTATATGTAGATGATATGTTAATTATCGGTAGTAACATTGAAATAATAAATGATACTAAGAAAATCTTAACTAGCAAATTTGACATGAAAGATTTAGGGATTGCAGATGTTATATTAGGAATAAAGATTTCTAAAACATCAAATGGATTAGTACTCTCTCAATCACATTATATTGAGAAAATATTAGATAGGTTCATTAAAAATGACCCTAAAATTGCAAAAACTCCAGTAGATCGAAGTTTTCACTTATCTAAGAATAACGGAGAGAGTGTATCTCAATTAGAATACTCTCGTATTATAGGGAGTCTTATGTATGTCACTAACTGTACTAGACCTGACTTAGCCCAATCAGTAAATAAGCTAAGTAGATATACAAGTAATCCAGGAAAAGATCACTGGAAGGCCATAATAAGAGTACTCAGATATCTAAGACATACTTTAAGTTATGGGCTGCACTATATTAGATATCCAGCTGTACTAGAAGGGTACAGTGATGCAAATTGGATATCTGATACTAAAGATACAAAATCTACAAGTGGATATGTCTTTACACTTGGAGGTGCAGCTGTATCATGGAAATCCTCAAAGCAAACATGTATTGCTAGGTCTACAATGGAATCTGAATTCATTGCGTTAGATAAAGCTGGAGAAGAAGCAGAATGGCTTCGAAATTTTTTAGAGGATATTCCAGTATGGCCAAAACCTGTGCCCGCAATTTGTATACATTGCGATAGTCAATCAGCAATCGGACGAGCACAGAGTAAGATGTATAACGGTAAATCTCGACACATTCGGAGACGACATAATACCGTTAAGCAACTGCTCTCAAATGGAATTATAACTATAGATTATATAAGATCACAAGAAAACCTAGCGGATCCGTTTACTAAAGGTTTAACAAGAGAGCAAGTTTATAAATCCTCGAGGGGAATGGGTTTAAAGCCTATGATCCAAGAGCATACATAATGGAAAACCCAACTTAGTTGATTGGAGATCCCAAGATCTAAGTTCAATGGGACAACTAAATTATGTATAACTCTGTTATAACACTGAAGAGTTTTAAACTCTTACCCATTTCTAGGATAGTAAAAGTGTTACCTGCAATTAGGAAAGGATAATCTATGATTTTAATGATATCTATAACTTATTATATAAGTGGGGTATGGCAGGATACTCTTAATAGAAAATCACCTATATGAGTGTGTAAGTGAGGGCCGCTTCTATGAGAATTTTTTAAGGCTAAAATTCTCTAAAACACTCATGAAACCAGGAAAGTGTTCAGGGCCAAAATGGACAAACCCGTTAGAATCAACTTAATTCAGAAAAGAAACTGTGTAAACCCTACTGTCTTGGTTTACATTATATGGCTATACAGTTCAAGACATCATGTTCACTAAGTAGCCAGTAAACCCGGTAGCAGTTAACAAAGGAAGGTTCAAGGCTAAAACCCACCTATCCCGATACAGTAACTTTTCTATGTTCTCTCTCTTGTCTTTGCTTCTTTAATCTTTTTTATTTCTCATTCATGTGGGGGATTGTTGGAAACTTGGCTTTAACCGAGTTATTTTTGGATTAAATTAAGTGGGACCCACTAATTTTTTGTGTGAGTTATAATAGTTTCCGAGTGAATGAGAAAAACTATTTAATCCCGAAGAGTCCCATGTGGATTGAATTAGTATGTTGGTGTCGTTTCTTATTTGAATAGGTGTCTTTTAGGTTCTTACACCTTTTGTCCTAATTTGTGTCTCTTCCTAAGAGTCGTGTCATCATCTATAAATAGAGTTTTTGTTCCAGTGTTTTAAAATATCAAAACATTCTAAGTGTGTACGTCTGTTTTCAAGAGAGAATAATTAAGTGTGATTCTTGTGTTTCCTTCCTTAAAGTACTTTATCGAAGGATTTTGATCGTTGTACCTGGGAGACTAATCGCCATTTGATTCCGTAAGCACCAGTAGCGGGGCGAATATTGTCTTAAGGACATTGAATTCAATTCAAGCCTCGATCTTCTTTGCCTTTTATTTTATTTATTTTAATGTTTAAGGTTTTGCAGATTTATTCTTCGTACAAGTTAGAGATTTTTATACAGTGGGAACAACAGTTATTAGTGATTTGGAACTGATTTTAGAGAAAGAAAGAAACCCTAGCTAATTTCTTTCCGTTCATTTTAGGAGAGAAGGGAGGTTGCAGACAAAAAATGAAGGATTAAGGCTCGCTCTTCATCGATTTATTTGGGATATTATACAATTTTGAACTGCATAAGCTACTGATGGTGTCTGATCCATGGTTACTGTGCCCTTTTTTCAACCTAGACAACTAATTTGAATGATTTAAGCCCCTAGATTTAGCGTTCACTGTTTCATCAATGGCATTGGATCTTCATGCAAGGACAACTAAATAAGACTTCCATCGCGGATCAGACAACACCGGTAGCTTCTGCAGCTCGAAATCGTATAAAACCCTTAAGAAACTGATGAAGAGCAAGCCTTAATCCTCCATTTTTTTATCTGCAACTTCTCTTCTCTCCTAAAAAATCGAAATAAACTAGGGTTTCTTTCTCTCTCTAAAATCAGTTTCAAATTACTAAGAACAACCTCTTATCAGTTTTAAACCCTAGGCTTCAATCCGTAAGGGTATTAATATCATAAAGTGTACGTGTAGTTTACACACACACAAAATAACGGTGATTGCACAGTTTCCATCCAAAAAGGAACTAAAGTCAGCTTTTTAAAAAAAAAACGTGGGACAAACCTCTAATTGCTAATTTAGAAAGGGATTGGTGCCCATAATTTTCTATTATTTTTCGAGGTAAAATCACAAGTAATTTTTTAGGTAAACACAGCATATGCAGATATCAATTACAAGCTCTCGACTTCAACATTTTTTATTGGGATGGCCTTTTCAATCTAGGTTAAGGTTCTTTTTATATTTGAATTGTAAATAGTTTTTCTTTGTAAAATTCTTATCATATGTACATTCTTCTCTCTTCTTAATAAAATTCTTTTTCCGATAAACATGAAAAAGTATTCACATGCGAGGGATTTCGTACGAACAAATGGAGAATGCAAAGGAGGCTAAGGGACGCTCACCTTAGAGTTAACAAAATGACCCGCGACCCGCCAACCCTACCCTAACCCGACCAGCCTGACCCTACCCTAATTCGACCCGCGCTGCTAAACGGATGGAGTTAGGGTTGGGATTTTCTAACCCGTTACCCCTTCAACCGTGTTAGGATTAGGGATGACCATGCCTATTTAAATGTTCTATATAGGAATATGCTTAAACGGATATAGTTATTGTTTAAAAAATTAACCCACCCTGCCTATTTAACTGTTTTATATAGGAATATGCTTAAACAGATATAGTTAGAATTTAAAAAATTAACCCATTTCATAAATTAATTAAGGTTAAGATTTGATAATCTTTATCCATTAACCCAACAACCTGCCTAGGATCGACCCTAATTCGACCCGTTTCTCGGTCAAGAAAAAGCACCATAAGTCAAGAGAACGGCTTATAAAAAAAGAGTAGTGATATATGGACCGATCAAGTTACAAAAGTTGTGCCCGATGTTTATGTGGCATGGTCAGTCCCACTGCCATATAAGTTGGAAACCCCTCCAAAATACTTTTGGGAGGGGGAAAGTGGTGGTCACACCCTGCCATATAAGCGTCTGGCACTACTTTTGTAATCCAATCGGTACAAAAAGTATTATTGATAAAAAAAACAGTCAAGATGTAAAACAACATGAGAAATGATTTTGGGACCGGCCCTTCAATCTGTCTAAATGGACAGATTGAGGTGGCACCTACAATCCACCATTGATTGTGTATTTGTGGGGTCCACCCAATTAACTGTTTTGCACAATGAATGGTGGATTGAGGGTGCCACCTCAATCTATCTAAATGGACAGATTAATTAGGTCGGTCCCAATAGCAGTCCTCGAACAACATAAATGCGCTCATGTTTTTTTTTTGTGCTGTTAAAGGAGTTCCGCAAAATATTTGGGGGATGGACATGTTGGGGGGTGGATCAAATTTTCTAAGTTGGTTAGGGGGATGGATTTAATTTTACTAGGGGAGTGGTTCTCTAGAAATGGGACTGTATAATTTCACCCAACCCTAAAAAAATACCTCAACCATAAAAAACTCCCCAACCAAAAATGTGTCGGCCACTACCACTACTTCTTCTTTTTCTCCTTCTTTCTTCTTTTTCTTCTTTCTTTTTCTTCTTCTTCTTTCTTTTTTCTTCTTTTCTTCTTTTCTTCTTTCTTCTTTTTCTTCTTCTTCTTTCTTCTTTTTCTTCTTCAAGATCGATTTTTTTTTTGGAGAAAAATTTAATTTAATTTTTTTCTTCAAACAAAAATATTATTTCAGATCCAAAAACAAATTCGAAGAAGATGATGATTGAATTCGACCATTACCAGTCGAATTTGATTTTTTTCCTTAAAAAAAAAAAATTCAGACCGTAAAGAAGAAGAAAAAAAATTAGGCTTTTTCTTTTCTTACCAATAAATTGTTGTAAAGATGTGGTTTAAAGTAGCCCGTGGGGAGAAGTGTTGAAGATGAAGATGATGGTGATGTTGGTAAAGGTGTGTGTACTATTTAATTTTAGTGGGGTGAAGTGAGAAAGTGGGTGTTAGGTTAGTTTGCACCCACACCACCCCCTTAGTAAAAATGAGTAATAATTTAGATGAGTAATTTTGGACTAACAGGGGGTATTCAATCCAGACTTTCATGGACTTTTACGGACTCTTTAAAGTGATGGACTTCAACGGATTTTAACAAATTCCTGCAGACTCTAGCAGAGTCCTGTAGACTCCCGCGCAGAGTCTTGGAGACTCTTGCAGACTCTTGCTGCAGACTCTTGCTGCAGACTCTTGCTGCAGACTCTTGCTGCAGACTCTTGTAGACTCCTGCAAACTCTTGCAAACTCCTGATGTTTTGTAATAACAAAATTAATGAATTTCAACAAAACATCACAAAATCCATGAATTTCTACCAACTCTTGGAATGTTTACATGATTTATAGTGGTAGATTTTGACAGACTTCTTCATGAATTTATATAGACTCTAGAGGCATATTGAACATGTTTATAAAATAGATAAATTTCAATAATCAAATTCAATAAGATAAATCACACAAAGCTCACATCCAACAAAACATGTTCAATATGAACATAAACAAAAACATGTCATTTGTTATGATTCTAAAGATCCCTAAAATTGACATTGTCTCTAACACGTACCATTCCACATAGTAATAGCTATACTATATGGCCATTCATTAGTTATCTGTCATAACTATTTATATTATTAGTTATTAATAACAATAATAGTTTAATTTATATTTGTTAATATTAATTATTCATATTTATAATTATTATAAATTATTAATAATAATAGTAAGTAATAATTATAAATAAATAATAGTTGTCATGATTAATAATTTTTATTAGTTATCAATCATAACTATTTATATTATTAATTATTAATAAATAATATTTAGTTATTAATAATTGATATTAATATTAATTATTAATATTATTATTAATATTATTATTAATTAATTATTATTAATATTAAATATTAATGTTAATTATTATTAAGTCCACTACAATAGTTAATCTTAATTATTTATTATTTATTAATTATTAATATGAAGTTCACCACAATCACACCTATTTTGGTGGGATTTCACACAAGCTAATTTGTACACAACAGTCTTTCAAAATCTATGAAAAAAGTAAATCCATCAAAGTCATGGATTTTAAAGTCTATAACCAATAACAGATGACTTTGCAAGACTTCATCAAAGTCTTGAACTAAACACATGACTTTGTAAGACTCCATCAAAGTCTTGAACCAATAATACATGACTTTGCAAGACTCCTACAAAATCTTGAACCAATAATACATGACTTTGCAAGACTCTCTCAAAGTCTTGAACCAATAACACCTAATTTCACAAGTCTATGAAAGTCCATAAAAATAATGATTGAATAACCCCCTCTAAAAGTCCATTTAACTTGTCCTTCCGGTAAATATTTTGGGAACTCTTTTAACAACATCCTCTTTTCTTTTCTTTTTTCCAAAATCCCCAATTTATTATGGTCAGGCCATTTGTCAGCAAAGTATTGGGTGGGAAACATGTCGAACAACATTAATGTTTTTTTTTTTTTCTGAGAATTTAGTACAGGGAGGACGACTACTTCCCCCATCCCTCCTCCTCCTCCTCCTCCTCTCCGATCTTTAAACGCTCTGAAATTCGTTCTTTCGCAGTAGCTCAAATTTTTCAAAACCCTAGGTTACAGTGGTGGGTCCCACTAGACAATTGTTGAAAACCTCAGCTTTTGATCGAGGTCAGAATTTAAGTAGAAGAAGAATTTTTTGAATTTTATAGCAGAAGTGATTGAGATTTTTCTTCGAATGGTCAAATTTCTTTTTCATCTTTGTCTGAAAAACCTAAACCCCATTTCATATTGGATGATCTGTTTACTATGAAATGGATTGATTTAACTGAATGTGGCTTTAATTTGTTCTTTTTTTTTCTGTTCATTTGCTTTGATTGTCTTCTGATCAATTAGGCTTACTGTGTTCTGATTATTATCTATCTGCTTGAATTTTTTAGAGTTTTCCTACAGAATATTAAGAAGGCAATCGGTTCTTTAAGAGCTAAAAATGGAGGATGTTCATGTTCAGGATCACCTGCATACTCAATCAGCTGGTGATACATCAAAACTCTTGAAATTATCTTATAAAGAAATGAATTTTGTAAAAGATTATTGATTTTCTCTTTCCCTATATTTACTAGCTGATTTCCATATTTATAATTAAGAGAGAGAGAGAGAGAGAGAGAGAGAGAGAGAGAGAAGATATAAGGTTGAATCAGTAATGGGATTTGATAGTGTTCAGTATTCAGAGTTATGAACCCTTGGGTTGAACTCACCCTTGAAAACCGGCTTGCAAGGGAAGGGTGCCCAAGACCTCATATACCCATTACCAATTCCATACTTGGTAGATGAGGGAATGTGGGATCTTATCATTGAGTCATCTTGGCTAGTCATGGTTAGGTAAGTTTTTATGATAATGGTTAGGTATTTCAAGAGGTTAAGTTGGATAACTTTATATGACCATCGGAGGACTTTGATTGATGATGGTAGTAGGCCTTAATATCTAGGAAGCCAGTCAAGCCACTGAACATGTTCCTTCTTTTGTCTGTTTTTAATTTCTTGAGAAATCTCTTATCTGATACTGAACTTCCTACATATTCGAAACAAAAACGATATAGAAATGTCTTTCCATCCATGTAATAGGTTAATGTTCACACCATACTAAGTATAATTAAAATTGCACTGCTCATCATGAGAAGCGCCTCATAGGCCAGAGAACTCAACAGTTATGCTCCTCCACCCGTAAAATATAGCTTCAGACAACCTGATCGCAGGAATATTCATTCTAATGTCACCCTTTTAAATCAATGCGAGTGTAATAGACTAATAGCCATCCATTATTTCAACCACTTTCAATCACCATACAACTTCTTGGTTGGTCAAATGAAACTGGGTTTTTTCAACAGTAGTGTAAAGTACTTATTAGAAACTTGCAAATCATACACAATGTAACTTGATCATGTTATGCTTTTTGGACATTTCAATTATCGGTTCAAGTTGAGATGTTCTGTGATGATAGTTTGAAGGTGAAAACAAAACCCACATTAATCCTTCCTCCTGTTGGCGATGCGCTTTATGAAAAAATTCTATATGACATGGATCTAGGATTCACTGGGTTAGTTATTTTTTCTGCAATAATGTCACATTGGTAGTTTTTCCATTTTCATCTTTTCAAGTAAGAAATACGGTTCCAACAGCGTTAAAAAGGGAAAAACGGAAATATTGATCCCATGAACTGTGTAAAATCTTTTAGCAAACACCTCGGCCATCACAGCACAGAAATGTTTATTAGCGTCAGTCACTTATAGAGTGTCAAACAAACTTAACCCAAAACCTAATGTATGCACACATATGTATAGTTTCTGTCATATGTTCTTTGCCAATTGTGATCGATAATGTATCTATTAGATAGCCTGTGTACATTAAAATCATATAAAAGCAACAGCAGCTGAAAAAAAAATTTGAATATTATACTGTCCAAAATACCAAATATGTATCAAATCGAATGTACATTGGATAGGTGAAAACTGCACTGTGAAGCTTCTGTAATTCTTTTGCTTTCTTATTCTAGAATATCTTAGTATCATGTACTTCTTAAAGACAAAATATCAAGAATGATGATGCTCTATTCCTGTGACAGATGCAGATGGTGATGATGAAACCATTGCTGACATGGTGCATTTGTGCATGCAGAAACTCCCTCAGAGACTAATTCCAAAGTTGAAATCCTTCATGAAACCAAAAAAGTAAGTTGCAATAATCCTTCACTGACCAGGGATCTAGAATGGGTTCCTGAACTAATGTATTTCTTGATGCCTAAATTTAGAAGACAATTCTATAATGTTTTGCTTGTACAATCCACATACTTGACTTCTGAAGTTATTGATTATTTAGCAACACTTATGTGCTGATTACACAGATTTCTGGTACACATTTTCAGGGGAAAGCTCGTAGTGACATGACTGTGGAGGAAAGGATCAGAGCAGCAGATGAAAGAAAGACAAAAGGAAATGTTCTTTTCAAGGATGAAAAACTGGAGGAGGCCATGCACCAGTATGAAATGGTTAGACTTATTATTTCCTTGATCTTCAGTTTTTTTTTTTTTAACTGTCATCAGTTTCTTCTTCTTTCTTTTTTTTTTATTTTTTTGGCTTCAAGTTTATACTGGAAAGTTGTGCTGATGTTACTTTATCCCATCAGGCCATATCATACATGGGGAGTAATGTCATGGTACAGCTATCTGGGAAGTATCGAAGCATGGCTTTGGATGTGAAGAACCCATGCCACCTCAACATGGCAGCTTGTTTAATAAAGCTCAAGCGCTATGAAGAAGCCATTGTGCAATGCAGCATAGTAAGTTTTACGGTGTCATGACATATTGGTTGCTTTTAAAATCTATTTTGGTTTCAGCGACATTAGCTGCTCATAGCTGAAACCAGATAGTTGTGACAACAATTTGATAATGATAATGATAATGATAATGATAGTGATGAACCATAATTTTAGCTTTCCTTGAACTTTCCCTTCTCATATTCCTTTGACCTCACTTTCTTTAATAATCTTAGTTCGCTTTAAATTTTTACATCCACATTTTTTTTCAAGCAATAGTATTTGTCTAACTTCTGGTGTTTACAAAGCAAAGTGAAAACGTTGCACACCTGTTCTTTGCTATTTGAACATTGCATAAAAGGTTTCAATGCTTTATGCAATCCACAAGTTTATCTATACACCCCCATAATGTGCTCGTTTGAGAGACCTGAGAACTTGCCGTTGCAATCACCAACGGGGAGAAAGCACGTTTCTTTTTCTCATTCATATCTGTAGTTATTGTACTAAAGCCTTTCCTGTTTTAGAAAACCTAGACGATTTTGATATCTTTGTCTCTATTCCAGGTGTGTCTAGGTAATGGCTCTCTGATCAGGTTGCATTGTTGGCTTTCAGGTGTTGGCCGAGGATGAAGCCAATATAAAAGCATTATTTAGGCGAGGAAAAGCTAAAGCAGAACTGGGGCAAACAGATGTTGCCAGGGAAGACTTTCTAACTGCCCGTAAATATGCACCTGAAGAGAAAGCAATAACAAAGGAGTTACATTTGCTTGCTGAACAAGAGAAGGCCTTTAAACAGAAGCAAAAGGAATTCTACAAGGGTATTTTTGGTCCGAGCCCTGAAACCAAAGAGATGTTGTCAGAACAGATGATAGACGAGATATCAGAACAGAAATCAGAATCAGCAATGGGACCTCAACTTAAAAGGAGATGGCAGCGTTTGCAATGCAAAAGTTTCACACTTGATTCTAACTTACAGATTGAGAATGATTCTAACTTACAGATTGAGAATGATTCTAACTTAGAAATTGAGAATAAGAAGGATGTATAAACGGATCAAGTAATGTATCACCTTCTCTCTCAGAACTTAAAGCTCGAAGTCCTGTCATTCTTGTTCTGTCTTGTATATGTGAAACATATTTATCCAGTTAATATAATTATGTATTTGAAAATCTATTTGTTTGACATAATTTCCACATCTTCGATGAATCTAAATCCATTCAGTACTCTTAGCTCACAAAGTTATTATTTCAGATTTCCACCCTGATTCACAAATGAATCTCACACCAATACTATCCCCACTTAGCCACAGTTACGCACCACGGTGTGGGGATTCCTTAAAAGACATCGGTGCTACTAGAAAGGAAATCTACACATAAGAACCTTTGATCATGGGTGTCACAGGAGGCCCAACCCTTCGCACATGGACGTCATGGGATCATGGGTCCTCACAACTAATCTCATTTTTCTGTTTGTGAAAGTTTTAGCTCAAAATCAGAAGATTATATAAACAGAGGAACTCGAGCTGAGTGCAGGATTTGTTGCTGAGGATGAACCTTAAGATTTTGGAGTAGCATATTTTATTTCATTTATTTGGAGACCAGAGATTGAGAACTTTAAATGCCATTTTGAATCTAAGAAAGCTGAAGGAGCTTAACTGAACTGTTGGTAGGATATATTTACATACTACTTAAAACTTAGACTACAGTTTGTTGATTGAGTTTACTGATCAAAATCAAACACCAATTTATCACAAAATGAAGCAAAACCCAGACAGAAAACCCCCTCATTTAGATGCCGCTCTGAATCCAAGAAAGCTGAAGAACTTTAACTAAGAAGTTGGTAGAATATTTACATAACATCTAAAAACCTTAACTACAGGTTTTTTGTTGAGATTATTGATCAAAATCAAACACCAATTTAAACAATATAGAACAGTACATTAACAGAAAACCCATGAAATAAAAGCAAAGAAACAAGATCAGAACAGAACCAATCTTCAATCTTTTTCATAGTGGATTTCAAGATCAACCCAGGTTCTCCAAATCCAGTACAGTTTTACCAGTGTTGTTTGAGCATTGACATCCAAACACAGTAAGCACAAACAATCTTCTGAGATATGTAAACATAAACAGCAAATGATAAACTCATCAACAAAACATCTTTCCAATCACCCTTCTGTTTAGGACTCAAACTATCCTTCAATCCCCTCCCAAGCTTCTGGATACCGATGTAAATTCTCGGAAACAATGGCTTGTTTTCCTTCTCCTCCTTATCTTTCTCTCCCTTCGGATCTGAAAAACCGATCGGTTCATGGCCTATACAAGAGATTCTTGAATTGGATCTCACAGAGGGAATTGAATTGTTCTTGGTGTAGAAAGAGTGTTGAATTATTGACAATGAAGCCATTGAAGAAAATGAAGTTTAAAAGGTGGTTTGTTGGTTAAAAATGGTCATTCGTGGAGGTATAATGAATTGGAGAAGATGGGTTTTTTTTTCATGGATGGTTTTCAAGAGGAAACGTGAAGGATTCATCTTTGACTCATTTAGCAAAAGATTATCAACCAAACAATCTAAGAAACTCAAGAAAATATCTCTCTTTGGACAGTGAAAGGTCTTAATTTTGGTGTGAATTTTGAAAAAATAAAAAGTATAAAGTGGATAAGAAATGAAAATGTTTGTGTGGGTGTGTATGTTTTGAATAATAGAGGGATATTTAGGTGAGTGTACCAAGCTCCAAAAGAACATGAGAATGAAAAGAAATTTAGGTCATGTTTGGACGACGAGAATGAAATTTATAGGGTCATACTAGGATGACGGGAATAGAATCTTAGTCCTAGAAATGTGATTATATTTCGGAGTTTGATTCGCCAATAAAATTTAGAGTTCCGGAGAGAGGTGGGTTTGCAATATACGCTCCCTGGGACATTCAAACGTGACTTTAGAGGCATCAATAAGTACCTGTTTACGTAGGTGTCACTCGATTGGAGTGGTAAAATTGTTGGGATGGTAGCAATGGCTTCAATCCCTCTTACATAAAATCCACTGATCAAAAAATGATAATAATAAGAACCCGTTTACCTGAAGAACCAAACCAAAACGAAACCAATTCTCTAGGTCCAGTTCAACATATTTTAGCAGTGAAACTGGAACCATTAGTATTTTAACTAGTTCCGAATCTAGGTACTTTGATATTGGAAGGAACCAAAACCAAACAGAACCAGCTTCACAACTATTGATTTTTTTTTTCTCCTTCGATATTTTTTTTTTTTGAGCAAATTGTCTTTACCCCCTCAAATGCTAATTGAAAAATCATTTACCCCTCCAAATCTTTCAAAAAATCACTTTTCCCCCCACTGTTATCATTTCCGTCACTTGACCATCCAAATAGTCAACTTCGTGTCATGTGCCGGTCATGTGACGCTAAAAAAGACCAATATACCCTCCCATTTCAATAACCCAACCCAACCCAAAACCTTGGGTTAATTTAAAACGTGGCATCATCCGTCCGACCCGTAACCAACGCCCGAGATGGTCAACTTCTTGTCGCTTCTTCCTTCACCACGGAACCAGCTGGTTCTTTCATCTTCCTCTCTCATCTCTCTCTATTCTTTCCACAGATCTCATATCCTCTCCCTTCTCTCTCTCTCTCTCTTCGAAGAAGCCCTAGGTAGCCATGGATACTGCTGCTGCTCGTCAATTTGCAGAGGCTGAATCTTCTCTAACCCTCTCTCTCTTGTCTCTCTCATCTAACTAGATCTTCCCCTCTTCTCCCTCTTTCTCTAACCCGATCTGCCCCTCCTTCTCTCCCTCCCTTTCTCTCTCGGTTTTCGGCGAAGTATTCAGACCATCGACGGCACAAAAATGCTCCCAAATCAGATTCGTCTCCTCCCAAACAGATTTTTAATTTTATTGTTTAGAAAATAAAAATCTATTTTCTTACCAAATTTTCTCACCATTGACAAACATCAACAACTAAGAACTGATTTTGAGCATTCTTACGAATACAAACCCCTAATACTTTGATTTCACCTATAAAACCAATGCCCCGACCCAAACAGACCTTAAGAAGACAGTGGGAGAAGAGGTTGAAGATGAAATTTGAATGTTGAAGGTGAAATTCGCAGGTTGAAGGCTGAAATTTCGAAGGTTGAAGGTAAAATTTGAAGGTTGAAGGTGAAATTCGAAGGTTGAAGGCTGGAATTTCGAAGGTTGAACGTGAAATTTGAAGGTTAAAGATTGAAGGCTAGAATTTCGAAGGTTGAACGTGAAATTTGAAGGTTGAAGGTTGAAGGTGAAATTCAAAGATTGAAGGCTGGAATTTCTTCCAAAATGTACAGGCTTTTGAAGTTTCATCTCCGATATATAGGTTTGAAAAATTTGTTCGCCGGTGAAGATCTTTCCTCAAAGCCATTCTTTAATAGATGGGTTGAATACATAATTTATGTTGATGGATTTGAAACAAAAAAACCCCAATTCCCACAAGGAACACTGATCTGATGAATCTTGGAGCCCTTTAATTAATCTTGGAGCTTTAATAACATGTCATCGTTCTCTGAAAATTCACGCTGCATTAAACCCTTAGGTATGCTTTCTTCTAATCTTAGCCGTTAAAAAAATGGCATTTTGGATGAAGGGCACGAGTCCCAGTTAACCCAAGATATTCACTTGGGTTAGGTTACTAACATAAAGGGTTATTTTTGTCTTTTTTAGCGTCACATGACCAGCACATGACACAAAGTTGACTATTTGGATGGTCAAGTGACGGAAATGATAACAGTGGGGGGAAAAGTGATTTTTTGAAAGATTTGGGGGGTAAGTGATTTTCCAATTAGCATTTGGGGGTAAAGACAATTTGCTCTTTTTTTTTTTTTTGACACTTTTTACATACAAGATTCAATACCCTAGAAAAGATCTGGAATCGACTACCCCATTTTTAGTTCCACCTATTTGAGTATAGAAATCGGAACCTACAATTTGATAGGTTCCTGTTCCGGGGTAGTTCGATGACCTACCCGTTGACGGCTCAATGTATGAACCATCGAAACGAGGCATACCACAAAAGGAGTGACTGTCAAGGGGTAGGTCAGTTAGGGTTCCCGAGCTAACCCAAGGGACCAAACTGGAACTGATAAAAGGCAACTATTCTGGTTCTTGCTGTTTCCTGTTTTAAATTAGGTGGCCTGGTTCCAGTTCTGGTTAGGTCTTAAGTATTTGGTTCAGGTAATTAAGACATCTAATACATTAACATTATAAAAAATGAAAAGAAATAGGGGAGAAAAATTTTACAAATTTAAATCAGTTTTGGTCCCTTATGGTTTGGTTGATATAAAAAATTCAATCAAAATTTTTATGATGTTCAAAACTCTCAATTACATTTCAAATTTGGAAATGTTAATTTTTCTATAATGAAAATTACAATAATATCTCTTTGACGTGTGGTGTCTTTAATTTGAAAATTTCTAGAACACCTCTTTTTTTTAAAAATAAAAATAAAATAATTAACTTTAAAAAATTTATTTCCTAACAAAAATGTGTTGTGTTCCTCTCCAATAATTTTTAAATTTTAAAGTACTCCCCTGTAATAAAAGTACGAAACAAAATAATTAATTTTTAAATTATAAAAATGCCCCTTTTTATTGATATAATTCCTAGTACTCTTTTTAACAATTTTAAAAATATATAAAGTACCCATGTAGCCTTATTTAATAAAACAAAGCAATTAACAATAAAAAAATATAAAAACCGCCTAACAATCTATATAAAACACAATGGTTTTCGGACGAAGGATGGTCTAGATTTGACCACTAACAAATATGGGTTGTTCGATGCACAAACAAATATAACTTCCAAATCAATTGCATGTTTAGTAAAGAGGACGGATAATATTGCAACATACCTTACTACAACACTATTGCAACATACTTTTTTGTGGGGCTCACATGAAGATGATTTAAGGTCTGCTTTTTTGTGAAGATGTTCTCCTCACCATTAAGATCATCATATTTAGAAATCAACTCATTCTAAAACTTCTAGCACCCTCAAATCAAACCATGAAAAATTGGCAAATTTAAGCCTTTTTTTTAATACCGTTGATTTTTCCTTATACTTTTGATTGGAGTAGAACTTTTAGAATAGCCTAAACCGGGCTAATTTTTTGATATGACGATCTTAATGGTGAGGAGAACATTTTCATAAAAAATTAGACCTTGAATCAATTGTATGTGAGCCGTACAAAAAAGTATGTTGTAATAGTGTTGCAATATCTCTCCTCTTTAGTAAATAATGATTATTTAAAGGCCCTACGATTATTATGAGTTTGTACTTTGTAGATGAAAAAGTAATGCACACCTAGAGTAAAAAAGAAGGTGTACATATAGAGGAGAGATAAATTTAACTACTCTTAATTTTTTAAATAAAAATGTAATAACTTTTTATCTACAACTCAATTTTGACAAAATTTATATTTTTAAAAAATATTTGTGAAGATCTTCAAAATCAGATATTTATTAACAAATGGACAAATGTACAAAGCAAAAAACACCAAGGCCCATCGAAACGCCAATGAATAAACAAAATGAGGCCTTCTTGGACAGACCTATCTTTCACAATTTAAGAACCTAGCTTCCCTCTTTACAATGAGATCAATCATCAATACACAAATTTAAAAAGAAAAAAAATTTAGGGGTTAAGTAGGTGCAAATGACACATGATACATATTTATCAATTAAAAATACATACTAATTAACATATGATAGAACAGATTTTAGACTACAAAAATGGGCAACATATTATATATGGATCGTGCCGAAGGCACGGATTATCGCTAGTTATTTAAAATTACAAAAATGTTCTTTCTTAATAAAATTTAATAGTGTCTCTATTATAGATTTTAATTTTTTTTTTAAAAGAACCCAAAAATGGGCCTATAACTTCTACCTCAGCCAAAAATCAATTTTTAAATTTAGCCCAAAAATTGTTTGCATATGCCGAGTTGTATATATACCGTTTGTATACGGTTTGCATACCCGTTGCATATACTGTTTGCATATTGTTTGCATATCGATTGAGCTAAATCTAAAAATCAAAGTTAGCTAGGTCATGGGTAGGAAGTTAAATCAAAGCTGGAATTGGGGTTAAATCCCAATTTTATGATCCCTATTATGCATACTAAATAAGTATTAATAGGACAACAACAAGTCAGGATTCAGGTCGACCTAGTTAGGGTTGATGGGTTAGAAATATTCAACCCTAACCTTGAATAAGTTCTTAAATGGGTCAAAAATTTTAACCATAATATTGAGGTCGTTGATTAATTTCACCTTGATCTATATAAAAACAAGGCAATAAGTCAGAGTTGACAAGTTTACGTGTTAAGAATGCTCAACTCTACTCCTAACTTTGGTCATAGATCAAATTAAGATCAAGTTAAAATGATTCAGGGTTAGGGTCAACTTGCGGGTCGGGTCAGATTTTTTTGGGTCTAGTTATAATGATCGTCTAAGTGTTATTTTGTGCACCCACTTTACATGAGGGTGCTACTCATCACTGCCATCATCCAACTATTTATTGCTATACAGTCTACTAGACCTAGCAACATGTCAGATTAGGGTAGGCCCTAGGCAGGTTGACGAGTTAATGGGTCAAGATTATCAAACCCTAACTAGTTTATGAAATTGGTCAACTTTTCATACCCTAACCCTATCCATTTAGCATTTTCCTATATAAAACAGTTAAACGGGTTAAGATCGACCCTAACCCTAATCCTAACAAGGTTGAAGGGGTAATGGGTCAAAAAATCTCAACTCTAATCTTATCCGTTTAGTTGACGGATTGAGTTAGGGTAGGGTCTGACGGGTCAGGTTAGGCAGGGTTGGCAGGTCATATGTCATTTTGTTAGCTTTACAGTCAACTACACTTATCTTTGACTACAACGCAATAAACGGTTGGATAGTTATTGCCTGAGCAGCCTTATGTAAAGTCGGTGCACAAAATAGCACTCCTCCAAACATTTTACCGTCAATGTTTAAAAAATAGTCCGTTATAACGGTAACAGCCCTAGGCCGTTACGTTATATCATTATAATACCATTACATGACAATGGCCATTTTTTATCGTTATAACGACTATTATTTTATTAAAAAATAAAAAAATTAAAGTTATTTTAACCTCTCTAACTTTTTTAAAAATTAAAAAATAGTAATTTTATATTATAACGATCGTTATTTTCTATTATTATAATATTTTTACTGATTTAACTCAAATGTCAATTTAGAGTTCAAAACCGTTATAACAGTATATGTTAAGTTTATAGCGGTAACGGCCTCCTACCGATATACGATTGTATCGGTATTTTTCAAACATTGTTTACAGTACAGCTGATCGACTCCAATACGTACACGTTTTAGAGAAATGTGGAAAAAAATTTCAACGTGGCATTATTGAAAATGAGGACCATTTGATATTAAATTACCGCGGGTAGCATAATAACATTGTCAGATATTAAAAGAGAGGTGAAGAGAGAGAAGGTGTACAACTGAGAGAGTCAACAAAAGCAAAGATTTGATAATATCTATGCGTCAAAAAAGCTGTCAACTGAGAGTCAAAAGTAGACCCACCCACTCATCATCCCCTCCCCCCCTCTCTCCTCTCTGAAAGAGTGCTAAGTCAACGGTCAACCCACAACTTGACCGATGCGCATTGCGCCCTCCCGCAAAAGTAAATTTCGTATTATGACATCTGAACCGTCTACTAATTGTATGCTACAGTTTTCTCGGCTTCCTGGCTGTTGGATGAATTACACAAACAACGATCTTCGGGGGATACAGATCATCCACACAACCGCAATAATAGATCAGAGGATAGAAAACTTGTACCGAGTTAACTCGGAAAAGTAACCTCAAACCGGTCCGATTCAAGCAAATTTACACCGAGTCAAAAATGCATCACTGATGTGGCATATATTTGTTTGTATTTATGGGTCAAATCTTGATAGGGTTATTTAAAATCCTAAACCCTAAATCTTAAGGATAATGCTAAACTTACAGCAAAATCCTACATAATTTTCTACAAAAAAACTAATCTAATGATATAACTATTTTTCACATATCCTCGTGTTTCGCATCTATTTCAAAGTGATATGCATCCGTCCTAGATTGTATTTTTGGTAGAAAATTCTGTAGGATTTTTAGTAAACTTAGCATCACCGAAACCTTAAATCCGATATAATTCCAAATAAGACTTAATAAATTGAGATTTAAGGTCGAACAATAATCCAAAATATAAGTAAATCAACTTCGATTTTGGTCAATTTTTATTCTAGTGTTCACCTCTTGAAAAAGAAGAGGTGATAGTCAGTTACTATATTTATTGTTATTGACAGTTTAGACCTAGGTTCAATACTCCTTAACATTGAGTTATTGATAATGTTTGTTGTTGTTGACAGCTTAGAACCGAATTCAATTATCGAGTTATGAATCAGATAGAAAATAGGCTCTCTTTTTTAAAAATAATACATAAACTAGCAACAATGCCTACATTTTATTTTCAATCATGTATAGATCAAAATTGCTCAACACACGGACTCACTCAATCCTACCCAAAATCCAAATCATCCGATTTAGTGGAGTCAACTCAGTACCCAACTCAACCGATCCAGATAGCACAAAACCTGAGAGACCCACCACGACTCAATTCACTCAAACAGTAACATTCGTACAACACACCTTCCTAATTAAAGAGTGTGCGTAACGCGCACGTCGCGTATTTTATCACTCTACCCCCTCTCTCTTTCTCTCTCTGGATTCTTTATCAGAAAAAAAAAACTTGTTTTCTCTCTCTTACGTCAACCATAATTAAAGTGGGTTGACTGAAACCAAAAATTTTCTCTTTTTTTTTTTTCCATTGTTTTTTTTTTTTTTTCTTTCCTCTCTAGAAACTAAAAAGATAAAAACCCCTCTTTACGCTTAGCCAGAATTTTTTTTCCCCATTTTTTTTCTATCTTCATTGGCTTTAATGGGATAACCTTTCGTATGTTTGATCTCTGTCTTTGCCGGATAATTGTTCCAAAACAATCTCCGGCGTCAATTTGAAGTCATCTCAGGCAAAGATTCTTTTCTTCTTGATCGGTATTTGTTATATATATATATAGATATTCTCTTTGTACTTTTATCTCGATTTCACCCTTTTTTGGTTTTCTAGGGTTTAAAATTGTTGTCCCATTCTGTGTGTTTAGTTAGGGTTTCTGAGAACCTAGGGTTTTGTTAGGAAGCTAAAAGATCTAGTTATACTCTATTGTTGTTGTTGTTGTTGTAGTTTTAAGTGTTGTTTAGGTATGAAGAGATTGAGATCGTATGGTGATGATCTTGATTCAGTTGGTGAGAAAGGGGTTTGTAAAGATTGGGGAAGAAGAGATCAAGATCCTGATCGTCCGTCATCGCATCGAAGATTTTACTCGAAAGGTGATAACGGACGGAAAGGATTATCATCTTCGTCTTCTTATGATCGATCTTTAGATGATGATCGTGAGGTTTCCAGATCTTCGAGGAAAAGGATTATTGATCTTGATTCAGATGGTTTTGATCGTAGTAGAAAGAACTTTGATAGGTACAGGGACTGTAGTGATAGAGGAATTCCGATTTCTTCGCCTCGGAATGCTTCACCTCGAAATGTATACGGCGGAGATCGTTCTCATCGATCTGATAGTGTTTCTGGGTATAGGAGGGATTTTCCGAAGGGAATTAGGTCAGAGAGAGATCGGTCGCGAAGGGAAGGGAGTGTTTCGTCGAGACGAGAGGAGAGTGTTCTTTCATGGAGGAGATTGAGTGGAAGCAAAGATTCTGATGAGGATCCAAGATTTAGTGCAGATTCGAGTAGAGGGCATAATCGTGTTTTTAATGAAGATGGAGTAAAATCGAAATCTCCGCAGGGGTCAAGAGATGTTGTGAAGTCTCCTCCATGGTCGAAAGACTCTAGCTGTGAGCAGTCGAAGAGTGTGGAAGTGAAGAAGAATGATGAGGCACAGGGAGAGAGTGGTAGCAGCAGTGAAATGGAGGAAGGGGAGCTGGAACCTGAACCTGAAACCCAATCAGAAGATAAACGTGGACCTGAATCGGAAGAAAAACCCGAACTTCCGGTTGGGGAGAATTCTGATAAGCAAGAGTTTAAGGCCAAGAACCAGACTGATCCGGAGATGAATTTGGAAAAGGAATCAAAATGTTTGGCTGAAGAGAAGCCAGAGCTTAACACAGGAGGTGATTCTGATGGAAGCAAGGAAAGTAGAACGTCGGTAACGTCGACAGATTCGGTGAAGGAAGCTGTTGGGTTACCAGACGGTGAGAAAGACTCCATTAATGGAACAGGTCGGAGTAAAGAAGAAGAAGCAGTAGAGAAGGAAGAAAATGTAAGGGCAGATCTTGTGGGCTTACCCTCGACGGACCATAAACCTGAAGATCCGGGTAAAGAGGTAGAAATTGAGGGTGTGGGTGATGAAAATTTGATGCCTATGGAGGTGGTGCAGAAAGAGGAAAAAGGTATAAATCTTGAAGTCAAGACTGAGGAAATCGATTTGGTTGATTCAAATAAGGAAGTTACAGAAGAAAACAGACCGCCTGATGTAACACTGGCTCTCATAAATGATAAGTTAACTCAAAATACCAAGGACAAAGGTAAGAGTTTGGCAGTTTCTCCGCCACATGAAGCTAATTCTGTGGAAAATGGTCGATGGATGGAAAGAGATTTGCTGGCCTGCAGAGACGATGCTATGGAAGGACCAAGCAGTCGAGGCTTTGAATTGTTCTTTAGTCCTGTTGTTACAAGAACAGAGAAGACAAACAATTCTGGTTCTAATAAATATAAAGATGAGAAACTGAAAATTGAGCCGCTTGAGCTCTGTCTAGGCTTGCCGAATGTTTCATTACCACTTGCTTCTCATGATCCAATCCCGGCCCCTAGTTCACCTAGTCATGCAAGGAGCATTCAATCTTTCCCCAACACGCTCCGTTCAAACTCTGATGCATTTACAACATCGATTTCCTTTTCTGGTTCTCAGACCTTCGTTCACAACCCAAGCTGCTCACTGACACAGAATTCATTTGAGAACAACTATGAACAATCAGTTGGCAGCCATCCTATATTTCAAGGAGTTGATCAAGCCTCTCAAGGCACATGGCCAGGACAGTCCTCATATGAGCCTAAACGCAAGGAAGTTCCGTTGTATCAGAGAATATTACTGAATGGAAATGGGTCTCTTCATGCATCTCAGACATTGCAAGGCATTTTAAATTCTCAAGCTTTGCAAGGACAACAGCATAAAGTTTCTGAAGGAAGCAGTGGAGTACCTGTTCGCCTGGATCGACAATCAAGTCTTGCGAGACAGCTATCGGGATTACAGTCAAGGCACCATGATGAAGTAAGGTCCCCTACCAACAGTATTGGTTCTCATGATACCAGGTCAGACTATAGTAAGGATAAAAAGCGTTTAATGAGAGAAAGAAGTAGTGGTAGTCTTTTCAGGAGTAATAGTCAAAGGGAGTTTGAGCAGCTTGTGATGGGTGGTGCTGGTTTTGTTGAGAAAATCATCACCATGATAGTTTCGGAACCAATACAAGTAATGGCTAGTAGAATTCAAGAAATGACAGAGCATTCTATAGCATATCTAAAGAAGAACGCATATGAGATGATAATGCATGAAGATAAGCGTGGGCTGTTAAATGCTTTACAAAAAGCATTGCAAAACAGGTCTGACATTACATTAGAGATACTATTGAAGTCCCATCGGGTTCAGTTGGAGATATTGGTAGCTCTTAAAACCGGTGTTCAAGATTTTCTTCAGCAGTCTAATAACATCCCTTCTTCTGATTTAGCTGAGATCTTTCTGAGCACCAAATGTCGAAATCCTGCTTGTCGGAGTCCGATACCTGTGGATGAGTGTGATTGCAAAATTTGCTTGCAGAAGAATGGGTTTTGCAGTGCTTGTATGTGCCTTGTTTGCTCAAAATTTGACATGGCATCTAATACTTGTAGTTGGGTTGGCTGTGATGTCTGCCTTCATTGGTGCCATACGGATTGTGGACTACGGGAATCTTTTATTAGGAATGGCAGGAGTGTAACTGGGGCTCATGGGACAACAGAGATGCAATTCCATTGTGTTGCCTGTGATCATCCTTCTGAGATGTTTGGCTTTGTTAAAGAAGTATTCAAAACTTGTGCGAAGGAATGGAAAGCGGAAACTTTTTCCAAGGAACTTGAATATGTGAAGAGGATCTTTGCTGCCAGCAATGATGTGCGGGGGAAAAAACTGCATGATGTTGCTAATCACATGCTGCCAAGATTGGAAAATAAGTCCAATCTTCCTGAGGTTTACAGTTTTGTTATGGCGTTCCTGACTGGTAAGCTCTCTACTTTTCTCTTGTTAATTTAGATATTTTGCCTGCTTGATTTCCCGGTGTCTTTGCCTGTTTTACATGTTTGATGCATTTTGGTTTGTTAAATTGATCTGATGGGGGTCTGTTACATAAATTATGTTACATATAACTAATAAAAAAATAATAATAATAAAAAGAACAAAGAACAAGAAATAAAGCATGTTTCTATGTGATAACCGGGCCAGTCTGCTATGTCCATCGATTATGAGGGCTGAGTTCTTATTATCAGACACCAGTGTCCCAAAAACTGGAAAAAATCTAGCAGTCTGCATGTGTATGCTATTTTCAGGAAGTATGTTATGTGAAAGTAATGTTTTATGATATATACTCTTAAATTTCTTATCTGGTTCTGTAAAAATGGCAGGAAAATATAGAAGAGAAAGTAAGATAAGTTGGTAATTATTTGGCATAATAGTTGTGTTAGATTTATATCTCCACTTCCCATACCTAAACCATGATATTCCTATATTTACTTTTCTCTTTATTGATTGCAGAAGCTGATTCAAAGTTTGGTAACACTTCAACATTTTCTGTAAAGGAGTCACCCCGGAAAAACCCAGGAGAAGGAAGCAATGGGGGTCTCGGTCCAATCCAAGAAGCCACATGGTTGTCATCTGCTCCTACGGATAAGGCTTCTCCTCACATGGAAATTGCTGGCAGAGCTCATCCCAGCATGGACTGGGATCAGTTGGTGGGTAGGCATGGTGGGGATCATCAGGAGTTGCGGATTAATGCGGCAGAAAAGAAGCCTGTCGTGGATGAGCTGGAGAGCATTGTGATGATAAAAAAGGCAGAGGCTAAAATGTTCCAAGAACGTGCAGATGATGCAAGAAGAGAAGCTGAAGGCCTAAAACGTATTGCAATTGCTAAGAATGAAAAGATTGAAGAGGAATACATGAGCCGAATCACAAAGTTGCGTTTGGTTGAAGCTGAGGAAAGACGCAAACAAAAGCTTGAAGAACTTCAGGTTATAGAGAGAGCCCGCCAAGAATACTTCAGTATGAAGACTAGGATGGAAGCTGAAATCAGAGATTTGTTGTCGAAAATGGAAGCTACATCAAGAAACCTTAGTACATGATATGATGAGGTTTTAGCTGCTTGATATTGTTGTGTTCTCAAGAATCATGAGAATCCTAGCTAACTGGGCTTGAGATTTTACAGGTCAATTGTTACAGATCTTTTAGTCATCCACCATACAGTTTGTCGTCTCCAGGTATTATATGGTCTTGTTAGGTGTACAATTAGTTTCTTAGGTTAGAGATCCTTTTCATTTTGGTTTTTCTTCTTTTTTCTTTCGTCTTTCTAACGGAGCCTGTACAGAGAAGCTCCATCTGTTATGTTTATGAATGATCCCTTTTACGAAAGCAATTCTAAAGGAAAATATAGTTTTTCACAATTCTATCCTGACCCTTAAAAGTCTGATTGTGTTTGTGCATATAAAACACAGATCTTTATATGTCAGACATTGTTTCCATTTTTGTTTTCCTGGATTGTTGGTTTATTCAATCTTGTTAGCATGACACTGACTTGTTTTTAGAGTTTTCAATCTGTTTTAGGATTTGATAACTAATGTGTTTGTATTACCAATCAAAGAAGAAAAATTCTTCTCCATGTCTGTAAAGCAAATCTAGCAGCCCATACAGTACAACTTAGAGGGGAGCATGATGAAAAGCCAAAACACATTTGAACACTCAGATTTGTTGCAGACTTGACCAAAAGTTTTCAAGCCACATCATTTGGACCGTTTTAGTGTTACTCATCTTGGAAACTCTCTCCGGGAATGAAGGGTTTTGCTAATCCTTGTGAATGATTCGAGACTCGATGTCAGTTCCAGTTCATGGTGCAGCAGCAGTAGACTTGGGTTCAGGGAGACAGAGAGAGATGAGTTTGATTGAGTCGGAACAACAAGAGAGACAGATAACTCAATCATCAAGACCTGAGAATCGTAGATCAAAGGAGATTGGTAAAGGTTTAATATGAGTGTGTGTGGAAGAAAAAGAAAATGGTTTTTACATGTTTGAGAGAAGCTTATCCGATTTAAAATGGTAGATGACGAAAATGCGAGACAAATTATGCTTTCTTCCCCATTTAAGTGTGTAACTGATATGTGCTTTAATTGAACTCAGTATAATCAGACCGATTAATTGATACCGAGCAAGGTTTGTTGGATTAAACTGGATCATTGGCGACGGCAACTGATCTTGATTTGAACTGACCGATTTATCCCCAATCCCATGCGAGTCAAAAAGATTTTTTTTCTATTTTTTTAGTGATCCAAATCGTCCAATTCGACCCTAATCTCATGCTAGTAAAACAATCCAAAGGATCTTGCACGAATGTTTAAGCGTATCGTTCAGGATCTTAGAGTCAACTCGCGAGATGGAACGACAGTGTCCGAGAACTTTGTTCAATCAAATAAATTTACACAACATTTTACTAAATCAACATAATTATACGTCGATACCATGGAACTAATAAGAGTACAAATTTTATTAAATGTTGGTCGATTGATTATATAAATTCGATAAGTTTGATTTAGTAAACATGCAATGGGAAATAAACCCAAAATCACCCTCACATTTAGGTTCCACCCTACCCAACATTAACATTTTAAATAAAACCCAAAAAAGGATAAAAGACAATAATACCCTCCCTTGAAAACCAAAAAGAGAAGAGAGGTAAGAGACAGTTGCATAACACTTGCATACACAGTTGCATCTCACTTGCACCTCAGTTGTATAAAACTTCACACAGTTGCACGTCAGTTGCATGTCAGTTGCATGTCACTTGCATATCACTTGAATATCAGTTGCATGTCAGTTGTATGTTACTTGCATGTCAGTTGCATGTCACTTGCAGGTCTTTTGCGTATCAATTGCATGTCAGTTTCATCAGTTGCATGTCACGTGCATGTCACTTGCATATCACTTGCATATCAGTTGTATGTCAGTTGTATGTCAGTTGCATATCATTTGCATATTAGTTGCATGTCACTTGCATATCACTTGCAAGTCTCTTGCATATCAGTTGCATCTCACTTGCATGTCAGTTGCACCTCACTTGCACCTCATCACTTGCACCTCATCACTTGCATGTCAGTTGCATCTCACTTGCATGTCAATTGCATACTATATTTTTATCTAACAGAAAATTAAGAAGATGAAGGTGAAGATAGAGCAGAAGAAGAAGATGATGAAGTGATCGCCGACANGATCGCCGACATATCTAACTCGCCGAAAAATGGTGAAAAAGGAAGGGCAAATATGTCAATAAAAATAAATAAAAACCAAGTCAAAGAGTTGAAAATGCCATGTGTACAAAAGACAAAAAAAAAATTGGTTGCATTTAAAAAGCCAAAGTTAGCTGGGTGGGAAGTTAAAGCATAGCTAGAATTGGAGTTCCAGCCTAATTTCATGTTTAGTAAATACTTGGGTGGAATATTGGAGTATGCTAGAATGCCTGCAAATTGCGCGGGAATGGTCTATCGCATGAAGCTGGACGGTTTGGATTGCATTGAAATTTGGGAAAAGATTAAGTTTGAGATAAAATTCAAATCATGAGGGTATAATGACCTTACTATTGGAATGGGAGATGAGAATACCACACAAAGTGCAAGCATTCTAGCATTATTCGAAATACAATAATAGTGTGTTTGGATGTAGAATTCATGTTTTCTAAGGGAAACATGAGTCCTTGGAAACATGAATCCCTAGAAACATGAATCCTTTGGTTTGTTTGGCAACCATAAAAGAATCCATGGATTCATGAATCCTTGGAAGCTTGAATCCTTTGGTTTGTTTGGCTGCCATTTAAAATCCAAGAAAAATCTCTATTTTTTTGTTTTAATTTTGTGTGGTGTAATCTACATTGAGTTGGGTGCATACATAGTGAATCCTTAGTTTAGAATTCCAGCAAATCCTAAGAGTTGAGGTGGGACTCCAAAATAGAGATTTGCTGGAAAACATGTTTCCCTAGGAAACAAGTTTCCAGGGATTCTTAACAGCCAAACAGACCAGGGAAACATTGAATCCCTGGTCCCAACTGAATCCCTACCTTGGAATCCCCAATCCAAACAAACTATAAAGCTTTTTGGCCCGACCATTTTACAAATTCGATTGCAGATGCTTATGTGGCCGAGTGGGACCTACCACTTTTCCTCTCCCAAAAGTGTTATGAGGGGTTTCCAATTTATATGACAGTGGAACCAACCATACCACATAAATATCTTAGCATTTTTTATTTGTAAAAGTATCAGGCCAAAAAGTAGCACTTTTCGGAATACAGTACTGCTTTTTGGCAGGTCCCACCCTGCCACATAAGCCCTCTGGCATTTGTTTTGTAACATGGGGGGCCAAAAAGCTTTACTGTTTCGGAATATTGGTGGTCTTATAAATTACCAATCAAAATTGGAGTCCAGATCCTCTGGCCCCAAATTACCTGTGCCCTCCCTGTCCCTCAGCTACTTTTGTGCCATGTGTCCTCCACTAAACACAAATTAATTACTCACTTAAAACCTGTTATCTAAATAATTTTTTTTAAAGAAAACAGAAAAAAAAACAACAACAAAAATAAAAACCCAAACGTTTGGTCTTCCTCTTCTCTTGACTCTCCATGAAATCTTCTTGATTTCTTTTATAGTTGTTGTTCATGGCCTGAAGG
The DNA here is from genome assembly GCA_002174775.1 of Macleaya cordata. Taxonomy (NCBI): domain Eukaryota; kingdom Viridiplantae; phylum Streptophyta; class Magnoliopsida; order Ranunculales; family Papaveraceae; genus Macleaya; species Macleaya cordata. The sequence goes on along the minus strand of MVGT01000187.1, from coordinate 47,531 downwards.
GGTTTCTTCACGCCTCAGGTAGTCGGAGTATATTTCCTAGCATGCAGATCCAAATAGCTAGTATTTCAATCTATGGTATGTTTGATCTGAAAGCTACTGTGTTAGCAGTTGAAATAGGGGGAGGAGAGAGAAAATAGGGTTTGGTTTGGAGGTTGGAGGAAGAGAGAAACTAGAAATTTCATAAGAAGATGAAAATAGATTTGTGCTCTCTTCCTGATTGTATTCAGATATGAAGAGAAGAAAAGAAAAGAAACGTTTTTTTTTTTCTTCTCATTTTGATCCATAAAGGAAAAAGGAAATTGAAGGGGTGGTCAAGTGAGTTGTCATGAAATTAACGTTGGGGTTTTTTTAATTTTAATTAATTTTTAATGTTAACGAAGTTAACTTGGAGTTAAAAAGTGGTTAAGTAAATATTTAATAGTTATTAAGTGGAGGACAAGTGGCACTATTCTAGCTAAGGGACAGATATGGGACAGGAAATTTGGGGCCAGAGGATTTGGACTCTCAAAATTGTGAGGTCAAAGACTCGAAAGTCGAAACTGAGAAAAGGAAGGACAAAAATGGAATAGTCATAGAACCTTGGGGCGAAAATGGTAAATATCGAAATTTGTGCTGCATGTTAAAGGAGTCTGCCTTTTAGACTCCGGGATCTATAATTGTTGCTCTTCGCGTCTCTCTCTTTCTCACTCTCGTCGATCGATTAGGGTTTTCTCGAAGGTCAGATCTCTTCTTTAATCACAATTTTAGCTTCTGAAATTTACTGATTCCTTCATTTTATTATTTCATCTTTTTTTTCTTTTTCTTTTTTTTTTACCGGTTTTCGTTTCTATAAACTCAGATTAATTCTTCATTTCTGTTCTTTCTTTTCTGCAATTACACATGATTCTTGTATTTGTAATAAACCCATCTTTATCTTTGTTGTTTCTGAGAAATCTTTGGTTATTAGATATTATATGTGTGTGGGTTCGGTTGGGTTGGGTTAATATCAGATTCAAATCTAGGGTTTTGGTGTATGCAATCTATTTGTTCTCTTTTTCTTATTTAAACGACACAGATAGATCTATAAGTTATTTTTGGGTTTATGATTGATGTGTAGTTTTTATGCTTATTAGAGAAGATCTTGTTAGGTTTTTGTGTGAACGGGAGCTGACTTGTGGTGATAAGGTGTAGTTTAATAAGGGCATTTTCCTGAGGATTAGGGAGCTTTTTTATTTGGGCAGTTCATAGAATTGTGTGCAAATAATTTCTGGGTTGGAGTCCGCTCTTGCAGCCATGAATATTTGATTTCACACATCATTAAACAACGAAAATATTGTGTTTAACAGGAACTTTGCTGATTAAAAAAGAAGTTTTGCAAGCATAATCTGATGTTCTTAGGAATTCTCTCGCTTGCCAAAAATTATCTATATTGACACTTTGTTGATTGTTGGTTGAATCATAGTTTTTAGTCTTTTTTCTAATGAGTTTTCTTTTCAAACTGATTTTCTTTTTGGCATGCATTGAAGGTCATCTGATATTTTTCGAACTGACAACTTATTTTTATCATCCATTATTTTTACGTGTTTTTGTGTGGTCTGGGGATGGTGTTCCTGGGTTTGACTGAGATCAGGAGTTGGTTACTTGACCTTATTGGTATTACATACCTTGTTGTCCTTTCTTTCTAATGATCACCATTTGAAAAACAAATTCCTTAAACCACAATTCTGTAAATTTTTTTATGACAATGACCAGAATAAGAATAAAACCTCTGTAGCTTTGATATTTGTTCTGACAAGGCGTTTACTGTATTTTCGGAGGTTGTGACTGTTTCATATCTCCAAATAATCCAGCATATAGCAAAGGGAAGAGAGGAACCAAGTACTTTCTAGTACTTCTGCCTGTTCTGGTCAGAGAATTGGTGTGCCACCTCTTGAAAACTTCCAGTACTGGTATGTACGTAGTCCAAGTGTCCAACATAGAACACCTCCAGCAGCCACCTGTTCATAGAATAGAACACATTATGACATCAAGAGAAACTTTCCATGCTTTTTAAGCTTATTCAATATTTCATCCACACTAAAGAAAAGAACATTGAACCTGTGGACAATTTTACAAAAACAAGGCCAGATTCCCTAGCACAGCTTAGATAGAAAGTCTGAAACTGCAGCTGAGTTGGTAGACCAGAACAGGCATAGTGGTTCTCAGGTTTGTTATTCTTATGTCCAAAGCCTATAACTAGAGTATGGTAAGTGAATATACAAGTGAACATTTTCCAAAACATATGACATGGATATGGATTTTAATGTCCAGTTTCTCCTAAAGCTATCAAAAGGTAACCAACAAATACACAAATGCATGTACCAAAATACAACAATAAAAAAGTATGATTCTTATTTAAGTGCTCTAATAGCTGTATTTGAGTTCTTGTATGTACCCAAAATTCAAAATCGTCTGATCTTTTAGTTCCTTGTTCCACATTTTCTGAGAGATGTAGATTTTGCTGGGTTTCTGTGGAAGTTGTCTAATTGGACTCATGGATTTTCTTGAGTTCCTATTTTTTGTTTCTAATATATTTATTCTAACAAGTATCTAGCATCAAGGGTTGGCCCTTTGGATTTGCAGTGCATTTACTTCTACCTTCCCCGTTGTCACGAAGAAATACTTTATCCTTAATTAGGAGTACGATTAACTAGGGCGAGTAGCACTCTGTAGTTTCAAAGAAAACAATGTGCATAAACAGCTCCTATGTTTCATGAATGATCATTGTTATGTGCTTCCCTAGCTAATTTCTTAGACCTGTGTAATGGATTTAATCTTGTGAATGACTAATGAAGGTTCTCTTGAAGTTAAGACCTTGCAATAGGTTGGTTGAGACCATGCAGTAGTTCTGGCGTTCATGCTACTTTCTTAAGTTTTATTTTTTTATTTTATTTTTTTGTTACTCTGATAGCACAGGTGTGCCTATGATTTGAACTTATCTTTACTCTCAAAGCACAATAATGACTTGTGGATATCTTTATTTGTGCAGGCCAAACAATGGCAGCAGTCAAAATCGTGGGAGCTTTGGCGGCAACCACTGTACTTGCATTCTCGTTGGATTATGTGATAGCTGACAAGAAGATATTTGGAGGTAAGATGTTGTAATGTGCTTGGAAAACATTGTTTTACAAATATTAGGTTAAGAAGTTGAAGATCTATTTACTTTCGTGATGAAACAACAGGCACCACTCCATCGACTGTTGCGAATAAGGAATGGTGGGAAGAAACTGATAAGAGGTTCCAGGCATGGCCACGTACAGCAGGTCCCCCAGTTGTGATGAACCCTATCAGTCGCCAGAATTTTATTGTTAAGTCCCGTTCTGAATAAATATCTGGGATATGAGTAGTGGTCAATTTTTTCCCCTGAAACTGGATCTTTTTGTAGTTCTTATTGGGTTGTAACTTCTTAGTATTGAAACTCAAATGAGAGTATCTCTACTTGAAGTCTGATACTTTTTTTTACATTTTTCATTGTGTAGTATCTCGGATATGGGATTTGGTAAATAATGTTGAAAACCTGATTGGGAACTGAATAATGACCTTACGAATTTGCTGCTATAGTTTTACCATGGATACACTTATCTATTTTATGTGCACATTGTATTGTTGTTCGATTCATTTAAACACAGCCTATGGTAGGTTTCTTCTCTCCCTTTAAAGAGAGCAAGTTGAGTAGTTTCAACCAGAAGATTTGAAGAACCAAGGATATATGATCTGATCAAAATGTAATCATTGAGTTCAAGGGAAAGGGCTTCATGCTTAGTTCATTCCTTCATGAATATGATGTGATCCCTATTGACTATAATTGTCCAGTTTTTCTGCATCTCTTAATTGATTCTATTTGTTTTGTTTTATTTTTCTAAATGGCAGCTTTCTATTCTTCTATGAGAAAAGCAACTAATTAACTGTCCTTCTTCCTGTTTTATCTGTTCTTGCCTTCTCAAAGAATCACTTGTTGGAAGGTTAAGCTTTGATTCTTTTGCATAGGAATGCTATGGTTAAATTGTTAGTAAATGCATATTGAGCAATAGCGCCTTATCATCTAATTAAAAAGGGAGGACATCATTTTTCAGACTTTTGAGGGAATGTGTAATTTCTTATCCTAATAGTTCACCACTTCGCTTGTTGTTGTAACACCAACTCGGCCAAGTCGATGTTCCATGGGTATAACTGTATAAGTCTATTGGCCAAGTCGATGTTTCACGGTTATAAGTTGGTTCAATCAGTAAGTTTGAACGACCGTCAACCCAATGGGAGATTGTAGCTTGAGAAATACGGGCATTTCATTTACTATGAAGGCCACTGATAAATCAATACAACATTTCTCTAAATGAACCCCCAACAACTGTACAGTCAATACAAAATGGTGCATTGGTTGGTTTTCTAGAGCTGACAGCACAGTTACAAAAATGATTTGTTGATTTTATACAATTTTATGAAATTTGTACTGTCAATCTCTGATAATTGACGAATACTTCGGCCAAAAGTTAGGTTGATTCATCCACGGCCTAAAATATGAAAATGTAAACGTGAATTAAATGGGTGGAATGCCGGAAAAGCTGATAGTCTAAAAGGGTTCTGTTCTGACCTCACCATTCTTTCGAAGCTTCAAACCTCAGTTGTCCTTGGCAGCAAGGCTGGCCATCCATCAGCCTGAGCTTCTATTAAGGAGCCTAGCCTTTAATATTCTCCGTGGGCAGATGATATTGCTCATCATTTGTATCATCTACTTAGCCACATTCGAAAAATCAAGTATAACTCATATATCGCGACTAACAACTGTTGATAATCGTTGGGCCAAGATCTGTGGATACATTTCAATTTCAAATTTTTGTTACATAACCGCCAACAATCGTTGAACCAGAATTAGTAGTTAACCAAACTGTGAAAACTGCATGAAAGAAAAGTTTCATCAAAGAAAAGTTTCATCAAATTTTACATAGCATAGTTTCTGTTAGTCTTTTTCTCCCTCAGACTAACAAATACGACCTTAATCTTCTTCCTCACTGAAGTCATCAGCAGCGTCAGGCTCTGAATCACTTAAAACGTACTTAGCTACTGTCCTGTTCGCCCTCTGTGGTCTTGCTCTTGTCGCAACTACTTCACCTGAAGAACCAGATTGCTGTTCGCTGCCCATTGGAGATTCCTCCTCATCTTCCTTTGCAACCCTACCCAGTAGGGAACCACTCTTCTTGTTAAATGGGGAGGCTCTCATTTTCCTTACTTTCTTCTCCGGCGAGACCCCAACATTTTCAGCAGGTTTCAATATGTCGGTTATAAGTGTTTGGTTCAAAAGCTGCTTCTTTGTTGGTCCTCTCTTCCTCGCCACGGTAACAGGTTTAGCTGCCTTTGGATTTGCAGCAGGTTTTGTCTGTCCTCTCTTTCCTCCTTTTCGCCCAGCAGGTACTACAACTTCTGGCTCAAAATCTTCATTCTCCATGATAGTTTTCATCTGTTCATCATTCCTGTTGTCCTCATCATCCGAAATCTCTGTGATGGTGGCCTTCTTTTGTGCAGAAACCATTTTGCTTGTTTCCTTGTTCTTTGCTCGTACGATGCCGGATTCTGTTTCCATAGCTGCAACCGGACCAGCTAAAATTAAGTTTAACTAGAAAATGGAATGAAGCAGAAGTTTAAAAAAAAAAAAAGGTCAATATCATTAAAAACCAGGGCCTGAGTTTACCCGACGATTGTTCTGGAGAAGAATCAAGGTTATATGCAGCCAAGCGTTCTTTTAGTTCGAGTATTTCATCATCATCTTCATCATCACTGTCAACTAAAGCGGGTTTTCCCTGCTACATAACAGACCCCAAACAACCATTAATGGAGATCAACCAGAAACAAATGGAGATTTCGAAGTAAACTCAAAACACACCTTCTTAGCAGGAGCTTTTCTTGGGCCTCCTCTACCTTTCGGTTTTGCCGCCTCTGAAATATTCTCTAATAGCAAGAAAATTCGAATTCAGAGTCAATGTCTGATATAAATCAAACTAATAAGTATGACTATAAATCAAACTAATAAGTATGCTTACCAATCTCCATTGTAGAACTAACTTGTGCAGATGCAGCAACAGCAGCTGGATTGTTGACCTTCTTTGTATTATTTTTTCTAGGATTTTTTGCAACTGGTTTTGAATCCTTCATACCAGCTTCTTTCATCACTTTGCTTTTCATAACCTTTCTCGCCTCTTCTGCCTTTGAATCATTCTTATCTTGCTCCTGTAATCATAAAGAGAAAAAAAAATCAGATAAAGAAATTACATCAAATTAACATTAGAAAGATCTATAAGAACAAAAAAAAAATGAAAAAAAAAGAAAAGAAAAAAGGGGAGATTGAAATCATACATCAAATTCCTTTTCAAGGGCATCAAGATCTTTCTTCCACAAAGATTTCGATGTTGCACGTCTCAGTTCATCCACTTCACCATCGAGCCTTTGCTTATCATTGCAAAGCTCCTGAACCTTCTCTAGTGTCAAGGTACCTATAGCCATTGACAGTAGGTACTCGTAATCACTAGCCCGTACTCCTCTGCTGCTTAGTGCCTCTGAGTTGTCTTCATTTTCTTCTGTATCTTCAGTCGCCCCTGCAACAACAGCTTCGACGAGCTTGGTCTTCTTTGGGAAAGGAGTAAAACCTTTCTGCTGCAATTCTAGAAACAGATCCGCTCTCTTCCTGTTGCTCACTATAATCTCTCCTTTCACCACTCCAAGGATGAATCGGACTTTGTTGTCCAGTTTCAACAACTCCAATTCAAGATTTTCCAATAGTACTCTCTGCGTTATTATTACAAGTTGGAATCAGTAACACGCCTCAGAAAAAAAACAAAAAAAACAAAAGCATCTGAGAATATTCAGAAAGAAGGAACAACAAACCAACCTTTCTCTTCTCATAAAATTCGAGCCTTAAATGAAAGAATTCCTCAAGAACTGCAAAAAGCAAGAAACAAGAAATAGATTATTAGAATCATGAATCTGTTCTAAATGAAAAGGTATACAAAATTAATACTTACTTTGTTCTGGGTTGTCATACTTCTTGATAACTCCTTTTGGATCAAAAAGATGCATGTTGCTAGTGCTAACAGTGGTGGTGAGCTTAAATTTCTTCAACAGACCTTCTTGCTTGGCCATCACCAGATTCTCCTCAGACAAAATAACTTCAAAATGTACAGTTGTGTCATCGTTGTGCTCCCTGTAATCCTGCACCAAGTAGAACTCTGTGATGAGAATTTCACATAAGACAGATGATTCTTGTACTCAAAATGAAGTATTGACAAAAACTTACCTTTATGAATGGTTCCTTGATTTTATCGTTTCCTGTCATTATCGATTCCAAGAACTCCTTGTAATCCTGAGTCCATCTACGAACGGGCAGCTCTGAAATCCTGAGTGTCGTCTCATTTACTTCCTCTATGATCCCACTGACAGTGTAGCTTACACCACCTTCCTTTGTTGCAGTTTTCTCAATCCTTCCCTTGAATCCTTTGTACCATGGATCCATGGGCTCCATTGGTTCACCATTCAACAATCGCTTCACATTTTCTACAATGTCCCTTGGGTTATAATTTGGGATGTAACAGCTCCATCCAGTTCCAATGCCTTCACTTCCATTCACTAAAACTGTAGGTATAACCGGCACATACCTGCATTGCAGATAACACAAGTTCTCTTTAATTTAGAAAACTCAATTGTAACTACTCTTGTAATGGGTTTTACATCCAAAATTACCCATTTTGAAACTGATAACTTAAAATTTAACCAATCTCGACCACATCTCCACCATTTCGACCCCAGTCAAGATGGTCGAGATGGAGCTAACACGTATCAATTTTCTGTTGGTTTTCAAAATGGGTTAGCTGGGAATAAACCCTCTAGTTATCATTGATATATATAAAACTTACCAAGTGGGTTCTATGGACTGCCCATCTTCGTTCAAGTAGTCGAGAAGGATATCATCATCCTTGGGAAATAGGAATCGTGTGATGGGAGAAAGACGGGTGTAAATATACCTAGCACTCGCATGGTCTTTGCCTCCCTGAGAAGACCAGGCAAATTAGCTAAAAAGCACAATGAAGGAACGAGGTGAAGGTATAAGAAATTAAAATAACAAGATGTTTTGTTTCACCTGGTGCCGGGTGCCGAATTGACCATTTGGTTGCAAAAGGTTTATATTGTTGCTGCCCACATAATCCTGTGCCATTCCAATGATGGTACCGGCAAGACTCTGCTCACCATGATGGTAAGCCGAGTGCTCTGAAACGTAACCCGAAAATTGTGCGACTTTTGCTTCTTTGACGAAATTCCGCTTGAAAGAACAAAAAAGAATCTTCCTTTGGCCAGGTTTCAGACCATCAACCATGGAAGGGATGGAACGCTGTAGATCCGCCATTGAAAACAGTATAAGTTCCTTGTTGACGAAGTCACTGTACTTGATTAACTTCTCCTTCTGATCAAGGTAAGTGCCAGGCTGACAAACAAGATAAAAGGGACCTCCGTAAGAAACAAAAATCTTAAACTGGAGTTCTTATAAATTGTGAATATTGGAACATGGGTTTTTATGATTTCAACCTCAAATTGTCGAAGCCAGTTTTTCCTTGCTTCTATCTTTTTCTTGCTAAATGCCAGATCAATTGCATCACCGTCTTGTTCATCCACCCACATGAAATCTTTCCTGTGCTTCTCAAGATCTTTAAAGTACTCCTTCCCTTCCTTCGATGTGCTTGTTCCCAACCCCTGCAACAAGCAGCAAAAAACAATTCTGATGATGATTTCAGGTCAAAGAAAGATGACTGCAACTGCATATAGAGCCATACTAAGAGTACTCAAGATAAATTCCTTAGGATATAAACTTCGAAACCTTATAGTATTTGATAGACCAGCCACTGGCATTTCCTCCCAAGCTTTCCTTCCATTGTTCGTACTCCGGCATGGAATAGAAGGACATGACCTTACCATTTTTATGAGTTGCCTATATGAAAATTGAGATCAAGATTTAGATACTTATCAATTTATGATTAGTTAAAACTCTGCACGGCTATAAAAGTTGGGATTTGAGAAGCAAACCTTCACAATAGGTGTAATGAACTCAATAAGGAAGGATGGAATTTTAAGTAGTGATGGCCAGAATGAATGAATGAAGTTGATAAGCAAACCCTTGATGTGTGAACCATCGTGATCCTGCACAGGCAAGGAAATTAAATTTCCGCTGTTCGATCTATCTGAAAACAAGTATTCATTTAAAGAATTTTGACAAAAGAAGTTGAAACCTGATCAGTCATTATCATCAAATGTCCATATCTTAGGGACTTAACACTGTCGTACTCCTTCCCGTGCTGTAGTCCAAGAATCTGCTTGATGCTCTGGATCTCAGCATTCTCCATAATTTGCTTATGGCTTGCTTCCCTCACATTAAGCAATTTACCTCTCAACGGAAAGACTCCGTAGTAGTTGCGACCCACAACCGATATACCCGCCATCTGTATAAACAGGGAAGTTTGGAATTCTCATCCACATAACTAATTGATCAACAGTTTTATTGTGATAAAATTCTTATACTTACTGCAAGAGCCTTAGCTGAATCTCCTTCAGTCAAAATCAAGGTGCATTTATCAGAGTTCCTTCCTCCTGCATCATTGGCATCCTCAAGCTTAGTAATTCCTGTTATCCGTTGTCTTTTTGCTCCATCAGTTTTCTTAAGATCTTTGCTTTGCTTGAAATCCGCCCACGACAATAGACTTTCTACTACTCCAGACTTCGCCACTGGAATGTAGACGATGAATTAAGCCAACAATCAAATAAGTATTTATACTACTGAGTCACTGACCCTTCTTCAACACAGTAGAAAGAAAAAACTGACCCTTTTTCAGGAACTCCTGTGAAAGTTCACACTTGGTTCCAAAACTGCCTTGGCGAGTTGTCAAGGTCTCTTTGGTCTGAGAATCGAAGGCCGGGTTGTCAATGAGAGCATTGACAAATACCCACAAATGGTTCTTCACTGTGTGAGCCTTTAGATTCGCGTTCTTGTTCTTCTTATTTACAATAGTCATTACATGGTTAGTGATCTGGTTAGTGACATAGTCGACGTGGGTTCCACCTTTAATAGTGGCAATTCCGTTCACAAAGCTGACCTGATTAAACAAACCAAGCACAGAGAAAATGAAGTCCATGATCGATAAATTTAGGTATGATTTGAGTAAATTGATCGAATAATCATTAATATACCTGTTGAAACTGTCCTTCGCTTAGACTCACACAGATCTCCCACCTATCGTTAACCTTCTCCGTAATCCTGTTTGAGAAATCAAACTGCTTGAGTATACGAAAAGGGAACAAATTTGAGTGCGTTGATTCAAATTTATCAGAGACAAACCTTGGAAGAGAATCTGGCCTGTTTTTGGAGGCAGATTGAACATAGAGATTGACATAATCAAGGAACGATTTCACAGGAACCCGTTGCCCATTCAATTCAACCTTGACAGTCTTGCCGAGGCATCCTGCCATGTCTATCACCCGCTTTTTCATCAGTGCAACCACATCATCTTCAAGATGAGTCATGTTGAATTTTGCCAAATCAGGCTTAAATGAAACTTTAGTCCAGTTCTCACTCTCCTTGCACTTCGTTATATTGGGTTCAGATTTCGTCCCCATGTTGTTGGTAAAAACCTACATTACATGATAAAAGACATAAAATAGTGTAGAAGATAAATCCTACAACTGAAAAAGATTTTCCATAAAACCCTAAATGATCAACAATAACATAACCCTAAAAGAAGGAAATGTAAATGAACTTGTTGAAAATGTGCAGAAGATGAAACCATGTTATAGAAATATTTTCCATAAAATGCTAAATCATCAAAAAGATGAAACCAGGAAATTGTTAATGTACTTACAAAATTGTGCGATGATGGGCTAACAATTGAGGAAAAAAAATTCCATAAAAAATCCAAATCAACAAAAAGAACATACTCCCAAAACATGTAAAGAAATGAGCATACAAAACTGTGCAGAAGACGAATCCTATAATTAATAAAGATTTTCCACGAAACCCTAATAAATTATCGACAATGAAGATCAGAAGATCTTCAGAAACAACATAACGTGATCAAGAATTGAAAAAAAAAATCCCTAGAAACAGAAAAGCCCAAATCAACAACAAGAGCATACCCCCTAAACAAGAAATGCAAATGAGCTTACAAAATTTTGCAGAAGATCAATCCTATAATCGTGAAATATTTCCATAAAACCCTAATAAATCATTAACAATGAACATATAACCAAATCAGAAGATCTTCCGAAACAATATAACAAGATCAAGAATTTAAAAAAGAAACCCTAGAAACAGAAAACCCTAATACCTGCTTATACTTCTTCTGCCTCTTGCCATCTGCAGTCTGGATAACAAATTCAGTCGAGAAGATATTCGTAAGTTTCGCACCGTACCCATTTCTTCCTCCAGTAGTTTTCTTCACTGTATCATCATAATTGCTACTCGTCAATAAATGCCCAAAAATCAATTCAGGCACATAAACCCCTTCTTCCTGGTGAATCTCTACAGGAACCCCATCTCCATTATTGTAAACACTAATACAGTTCTGCTCAACATCGATATCAACTTTTACAGAATCCATTGACGGATCACGCTGCTTGTTATCAGCAGCATTTACAAGAATCTCATCAAAGATCTTGTAAAGACCGGGTACATAAGAGACTGGTCGGTAAACCATTTCGCCGCCTTCATAAACCCATAGATTCTGAGTGTGCTTCTCGATCGATCCAACATAAGTGTCTGGTCTAAGGAGGATGTGTTCAAGCTGGGTTTTCTTCTGGTAGGTTTCTTCAATGGTTTTTCCAGGTGGGTTTTGGGTTCTGGATCCGGCAACATTAACATTGTTGCTGGTTTGTAAAGGGAGCTTCTTTTCGACAGTCATGGCGAAGATGAGAAATGAAGAGATTTTTAGAGAGAGAAAAAAAAAGAAGAAAGACACAGAGATTGTGTCTGAGAGCGTGAGGAGAAGAGAGAGAGTTGAGAACAGAGACAGAAATGGGGAGAAGTGAAGACTGATGAGGGGTTTAAATAAGGGAAAGGACAAAAAGGTCTTTCACTCTAACGGTCGATTAATTTTGTATTTGAATTTGAATTTAGGCGGCATCTTGAATTGGAGGGTCAGGATGTGCATTCTTGGATCGAGCGGTTGTGATTTGTTTGACGTGGGATAAAGGCCTCTGGAGTTGGATTAAATTACGAAAATGCCTTAACGTTTTGAAGCGTCAGATTTAAGATTTCTTAAAAACTGGGCTCTGTCAACGATCAGTAGCGCCTGATTCATTAAATGCAACGTGGCACAGCTGAGGGAACGACGACCATATCATTTGAGGGAAAAGATTATGGACACCTCAAAGCCTCAAATTTTGTAGATATTGAAGTTTAGACAAGTACTATGGATACCTAAAAGAATCAAAATCCTCACCCTCATCTAATTTGAGGTCGTAGTTTGAGATTTTGAGATATATGAAGAACAGAAATGCTTAACGGACCGGGCCCTCAATCTGTATAAAAAAACAGATGGATGTACCGGTCCCTATAGCATTTCTCTTCTGTTGTGTGAGATTTTGCACGATAGAGGTTTTGTCTGGCAAAACCATCTCCATCGGCTAGAGGTACCGATTGCTTTTAAATAGGTTTATTGAAAAGCTCACAGAATTTCTACCGAAAGCATAATCTACGAAGGATGTATATCACTTTAGGATGGATGTTAATTACAAGGGTATATGAAAAATAATTTCACCATTAGATTAGTTTTTGGTAGGAAATTATGTAGGATTTTACTGTAAGTTTAGCATTATCTTTTAGATAAAGAGAAATAAAGGAGGGAGAAAGAAAAAGATAAGAAATAGTAGAGACAGGCGATCGCTCAACAAAGTGTTTGTTGCCCAATACGGAATGAACCCTCATTTTTTTAGGGTTTCCCATAATTCTGCCACACCCCATCCTCATTTTTTGAGGTGGGAAACCCTATTCGGAGCTTCCTATAGTCCTTGCCTTGAGAATGCTATTATTATATCCTCTGTCGTTTGGTGCTATGCGATGGTGGGGTTAACCATATAACACCTAACACGTGGATGATGTATGCGAGGGTGTAAAAATAACACTCCAAACATTTTTGGCTATGCAACGCATAGTCTGAGATTCCAAAGGTCCCGAGCAAACTCAAAAAATGTAACACCCTAAATATTCACATTAAAAAAAATTCCTTAAATATCGAAAGAAAAAAAAATTAACTCTAAAAAAATAGGATCATAAGGAGCACCGAGTTTTAACAAAATTCTCTCGACATTGGATACAATTATTCAAAGATTAACCATTGTATCCCTTTATTTTAGGAAGTGACCCTTTCAAAAGACTTGTTACTAAGGCTCCTCTTTTGGTTGGGGGATACTCAAAATTTGGGCTTAAGCCCAAGTTTGAACCTCACTAAACACACCCCATCAGCAAAAATAACTACACCCACCACCGGCAAAACCACCACCTCTAGCACCACGCCAGCACCACCACCTCCACTTCCATCACCATCATCTTCTCTCTCTTATTCTTAGTAGTCTCTCTTTCTCCTTATCTATATCTTCCTCTCTTCTTTCTCTCTCTAAAAATTTAAAAAATCAGATCTAGCTATTATTTTCTCTCTAAAAGAGAAAAATGAAAATGATGAAGATGACGATAAGATTCGACAATTTAGAGTCGAAAAATCAAAATATTTTTGACAGGTTTCTGTTGAAAAATTAAACAAACTTCGGCAGATTCTTGTTGAAAACAAAATCGACAAGAGCTTGTTGAAATGCATTTTCTTTTTCGGCAGGAACCTGTCAAATTTTGTTCGAAAATTCAACTCTTTATTGTTGAATTTCAGAATGACGGTGACGTTGGTTATTGTTGAAAATTCGACTATTTCTCTCAAGATCTAAATCCCCTCTCTCCAAATCTCCCTCCCCTCTCTCTCACTTCTTCCTCTCTCTAAAGCGTTGGCAATGGTGGTAGAGCGAGTGAGGTGGTGGAGTTGGTGTGGTGATGCTGGCATGGTTGTGGCAATGGTGGTGGAGATGGCTATAATGATGGTGGGGTGTATTTAGTTGGGGTGTAAAAGAAAAAATGAAAACCTCCCCCAGTAAAACAAAGCCTCCCCTAACCAATTTGCAAATTTTGGGGTACCTCTTAACGGGGTGAGCCCCATCCAAACTAGGGGGCCCAATAATAGAAGTCTTCCAAAACCATTTGACCATATGAACATGAGGCTGGGGCTTTATGCAACAAGGTCCGGTTGTTGTGACCTTTATCGTGCTATGATCCGAGTCATTAAAGTGATTTTAGGACCCATTTAGGTCATGATTCTATAACCAATAATGTTATTCTTACCCAACTCATCTTCGAGCCAATCTCCTAATCTTGTGGGTTTGCATAGAAAGAATTTAAGAGTTAGTTTTGGGTGAGAAGAACATCTTCCTCACCATGTACAGTAACAATTACTAGGACTTGTAACTTTATCAAAATTGTTAGTAAATCAATGATGAGAAGATCATCTAGACCGTTGATTTCAAATAAATTTTTGATGGGTTAAAATTTTTGGAATAAGTTAATTTTGACGATGATAATGTCCATGATAAAGAGAGCATATCACCAAAACTTGGCTGATTCATCTAAATGTTGGTTCTGCAAGGCTTGGAAATTGGCTCAGTAATGAGCTCAATAAGAATAGCGTTATTGCTAGATACCATTCTCACCGGTCAACCCTAATTGTAACTTATTTAATTTGACCTTAACTTATCTATAGCTAATTAAGATTAGGGTTGAACATTTCTGACATGTCAACCCTAACAGGATCTTACCCTAACCCTAACATGTTGCCAAGGCCAAACTACAATATTCAGAGTATCAATTGTTGGTCATCCAACTCATTCCAATTTTAGAAACAACTTCTACTTCTAAGAGCATCCACAGTGGTATGGTAAAATACCTTTTTACCTTATTTGAGTTGAGTAGTGGGTAGGGGAAAATAAGAATTTCCCCCTACGAGAGTCCTAGATAGGCTAAAATTGGCTTTCTCCATACTCATCTGCAAATTATTTTACGGGGCGTGGATCTGGCACCACGTCTGAAATGGGGCGTAGAGGTATGATGGCGTTTGAAACGGGGCGTGGAGGTAAAGCCACGCCCCAATTTTTTTAAAATTTTTTAAATTGCATGGGACGTGGAGATTGCTCCACGCCCCA
>MVGT01000187.1:0-31719 GCA_002174775.1 Macleaya cordata | reverse complement strand
TTTTTCTGTGCAGCTATTCCTCTTGTAAACAAGAAATTTAAAGCAAGTCAAATGGATTTAAGATGGGTATTCGAGTAGGATTTCCTAGTTCTGGAAATGGTCCATAAATAGGGTTTAAAATCTCGATTTGACGGAATGTTTTCATTCTACTGAAAAAACATTTTGAGACATTCTTAAGACAATATATAAACTACATTGAGAAGATGAAGTTAAAAAAAAAAAAAAAGCTACATTTTGAGACATTGCTTAGTATAGATTTCAGATCTCCAATGGCAGAGTGAAAGATCATGTGAGAGTAAAAGATCTTTAAGTGAAGTTATAAGCACATTAAAAGAATGAAAAATCCTAATTCCTATTTCATTACATAGATAATTCATTCGTTGTTCATCGGGATTTTTTAGGGGATTCAAAACAAGTGCATTGAACATTCTTCAAGGTTTCTTTATGTTCATGCAGTTCGAAATTTCTAAGTTCTTAACATATTTGAACTCAAAACAAAAACAAACAATCAAACAAACAAAAATTGTCATATAGAAGCAGTGAGCAAGCATATTAGTTGAAATAAATCTCCCCTAGTAGAAACAGGAAAACATAAACTAGCTTTTGATGTCATAACATAAACCTCACTTTCTATGCAATTTTGGGACTAAACAGCAGGAAGCATCAATGAAATACAGAGAAATATGAAGCTATCCTGTGAACATAAAGTAAACTCTCTAGTTAACTGAAATGCCTAACTTGTTATCATCATATATTAGAAAGACTAGGTATATCGCCGTGCCGGAGAACCTTGGTTTCGGTTTTAATCTTCATAAGGCCATCTCAAGTTCACTAGAAGAAATCTGACTTGATTGTTGATTTGTATGTCTGCACACATATATGTCTGAAAACCAACAACCTTAATTATGGATGATTATAAGCATAAAACAGAACTGAAGAATCCTGATTATTTGAGTATTTGAGTGTTCTAGTCTCATGAGCCAACTCTGGATTCTGTTGAAATGATGATATTATCCCTTGAAATTACCAAAGTACTACCTCATGCAAAATGAACACATTACTCCTTGAAATTATTTAAGATGACCAGTGTAAAATTACCAGAATGCCCCCTATATGCAAAATTACTGAAATGCCCTTTTTCGGTGTAAACATTCCCTAGTTCATGCAAACATGCAATGTAATCTTCACGTGCATATGCGTATCGTGACAAAACATTAAATCCAGAAAACAACAGGGTTTCACTTCACACACAAGGGTCCTCCACCAGGTGTCTGGTCACAGGTGGGGCGCAGAATTTAAAGTTCTGGGCAACCCACCTTCGTATTCTGTTTCCAACTCGAAAAAAATTACAATCTTCCATTTCTTGCAAAACCATATGGTACAAACAGTTGGATAATCTGAAGGAGTAAACCAAGTCAGACATCCTACTGCCTTACTCCCACCCCTCCCCAAATCCCATTTCAACCTTCATTCAGGTGATGATCTCTTAAAAATCACTACTAGTTTTTCATTTAAAGTAAGCTATTATATCTTTGATGGTATGGGAACTTTAGAACTACCAGATTCTTGATTCAATGAACTTGGAAAGTGTGAAAAGCCTGAAGAACAATTTACCAGATCAGCTTTACTTTACTTCTTGGAGCAGCTCCACAACCTTCTTCATTTTGGGCCGTTTGGCCGGTGTGGTATCAGTGCAAAGCAAGGCAACTTTTAGAACTGCAAGCATTTGTTTCCTCCAAGCAAAGGAAACCGTACTCAGCCTCGCATCGAGTATTTGCTCAGGGGTATCTCCTCTTGCAGGTGCAGTATGAACCCATTTCACCAAATCTAACCCTTCACCGAAAGACTCATCAACTGGTAATCTAGTTGTGAGAATCTCAAGCAACACAACTCCATAGCTGTAAACATTTCCTGGTGCAGTAACTTGCATTGTATATGCATATTCTGATTAAAAGGGATAAGAACAGAAACAGGAAAAAATCTGTCAGCACACGTAAAGTGAAGATAGTTTGTGAATTTTATAAGAAATCGACGAATGAAACAAGTCTGAAGTGTATCAAATTTATTGAGTACCTGGGGGAATATAACCAAAGGATCCTGCCACTGCACTGATGCTTGCAGTTCCTCTTGATGGATCTAAGAGCTTTGAAATCTCAATCTCCCCAAGTAAAGGCTTGAAATTGGAATCTAAGAGAATATTACCAGTGGAGATATCTAGATGGACAATGGCTACATTATGAAGGAAAGCCAATCCTTCTGCAACTCCAATGGCAATGGAGAGCCTTGTTGGCCAGTCAGGGTCAAACTCCGCTTTAGTAGTTGAGTCATGAAGGCGCTGAGCTAATGTTCCGTTTGGTAAGTAATTGTGCAGCAAAAGAGCAACATCTTCATAGATCACAAACCCAACAGGCCTCATCAAATGATCATGGCAAAGCTTACCCAACCTTTCAAGCTCTCTGATCATCTTGTTCTGATGATTGATTACTGTTCTGTCAATGGAATTCAATCTCTTCACAGATAAAATCAGGCCAGAAGGCATAACAGCCTTGTAAGTAGAACTGAAAGTCCCACAGTTTAGCTTGTTGGATTCCTTTAGAGTTGCTTTAACTACGGCATCAAAATCTATTGCTTGTTTGAGATTCTCCACAAAGACATTGCCTGCTATTATCAATGCCGGATCTGCAGTTTTCTCTTCTGGAGTTCCTTCAGCTTTGGCAGCTTTTTCTTGCTTCTCCCTCATCATAAACAGAAGGACAACAACTGTTACAGTAATAAAAACTGCCAAACCAGATCCAATAACAGCTAATATAATCTTGTATGAAACCCTGTGATGATAAATGCGATCCGATCCAAAAGAACTCGCACAAGAGATTCCCAATGGATCTCCACAAAGCCCTTTATTCCCTGAGAAACTTGAATTTGGACTCTTCTGAAATGGTCCAAAGATGGGTACTTGGCCTGTAAGCAAGTTATTTGAAAAATTAACCTCTATCAAACTCAACATTCCCTTGAGTGTAGACGGGATATTCCCGGAGAGCTGATTATTCGAGATATCCAAAGAAACAAGTTTATCAAGTTTCCCTAACTCAGAAGGTAATGATCCATGAAGATGATTGAAGCTCAAATTCAAAGCTATCTGCAAATTCTTGATCTGACCAATCTCAGGAGGGATATTTCCAGTGAGATAATTGTTACCCATTTGCAATTCAAGTAGTTTTACGCAGTTCCCGATCTCGTGAGGTATTTCCCCTCTTAACGAATTCTGACTCAAAAGAAGGAATTGTAATCTTGGTGTGCTGCAGAGTTCTTTCGGTATGGTGCCATTGAATCTATTATTGCTAAGATCAAGCTTGCTAAGATTCTTGCACCTAAGAAGGGATTTTGGGATATCTCCAATGAGACTGTTACCAGATAGAATCAACTCCTGCAAATTTGTAAGCTCTCCGAGCTCCGACGGAATAGTCCCCGTGAAGCCATTAGAGGCTAAATTCAGGAGAGTAAGGTTAGAACATCGAGCAAATTCGCGAACAACCTCGCCCGAGAGGTGGTTGTAATCTGCTTCGAAGTACGTAAGACTACTAATATTTCCAATTGAACTAGGAATGCTTCCTATGAGTCTATTGTTCCCAATTCGAAGATTTGAAAGGCCTTTACAGTTCCCAACTGATACGGGAAGATTTCCGATCAATTTGTTCATGGTTAGGACCAGAACTTCGAGCTTCCCTGAAGAAAATATGCTTTCGGGTATGGGTCCTTCGAGCTGGTTCGAATGAAGATTCAACAATTGAAGATTAGAAACAGAACCCAGATTGTTGGGAATTTTTCCACTTAATTCATTCTCATATGCTGCAAAAACTCTCAGATTGGTAAAGTTTCCAATCCAAGAAGGGATGGAACCATTCAGTTTATTTCCTGAAATTTGGAGACCTTGTAATTTTTCTAGATTCTGTAATTCATCAGGTATTTTGGATACAAGATCGTTATTGGAAAGATTCAATGATCTAAGGTTTTTGAGTTTACCCAATTCAGGAGGAATTGAACTTCCAAAATTATTCAAGGATAAATCAAGAAACTGAAGCTCAGTGAGGTTACCAAAAGCCGGAGGAATTGGTCCTTGAAAATTGTTGTAAGAAAGATCTAACCACTTCAAAGCTTTCAATTCTGAAATTAAAGTAGCATTACCTTGGATTTCGCGGTGAGAAAGATCTAGCTTTTCCACCATGGAAAGGTTAGAATTGCATTGTACACCCACCCAAGAACAGTAATTCGAATTGTTGGAACCACCCCATAGAGGTATTTCAAGTTCTTTCCTTAGAGCCACCATTATCAACTGATCATCATTTTGAGCTATCAGAAGCTGAATTCTCCACAAAATGCTAATCAGCAAAAGAGAAAATATGCTGGAAGGAGCCATTAAAGCCACCTACTTTTGCAGGGAAAGCAATTCTTTCAGTGGGATTTAAGGCAAGACAAGAAAATGAACAGAAAAATATAGTTTTTCTGTGCTCAAACAACAACTTCTCAAGGTATATTAAGGCCTGAACAGAAAACCAACATCCTTCCTTTTTCTGCTTAAAAAAATCTCTGGAAAAAAAAAAAACCAGTACCCACTTCTGTTTTTTTGCCAAAACTCAAGCTTTAAATGAAGAAAGCCTGAACTTTAAAACCCAGAAATTTCCTACTTTTGACCCTTTTTATCAAACAAAGTAGAGCATCAAGTGAAAACCCACTTTTTCCACTGTCTCAAAACTCAGGCTTTAATTTCTCTCTCTCGCTTGAAGGATCTCAAGTAAAAACCACCTGTGTTCTGCTAGATCTTCAAATATCCAATTAAAAAAAAAAACTCTGAACTTCAAAACCCAAATCCTCTCTTCACTTTCTATCAAGAACCCACTTCAAATTTCTCAAATCTCACGCATTTAACCACACACCCATCTCTTCATTTCAGGAAAACCGTTAACAACTCCATTGTTATCATCAAAACTCAAAAACCCAGATGATGAAAACTTCAACTTTCCTCTCTTCCTGTGTTTAATCTCAGAAAACCTACACAACAAAAGCAAGAACCACTCCAAAGAAACAACGATCTATAGAACATGGGTATCCATTAAAACTTGATTTTTCTTTTTCTTCTTTTACAGAGCAACTATGAATGCAGAAACCAATCCTTGTTAAATGATTCAGGAGTGTGGAGTGAAGAGAAAGGTACGAAGGGTCTGATACTACTGGTTTCACAGACCAGATGTTTTTTTTTTCTGTCTTTTTTCTTCACTAAAACCAGACAAAGCCGTAGCTTTTACTAGCCAAAAATTCCCCTCACGGGAAATGAACAGGAGTATTCAATGAAGATACTTTAATCTTTCAGCCAAAAAAAACAAGTGTAATAAAAGGGATTATTAAATAAAAAATTTAATATATTCAGTTGCTTGCCCTTCTTGAAAATTTTTTGATTAGCAGACAGTTAATGTCCTCCAAACAAACAACACTGTAACGATATTTTTCATTATATAGCTTTCTATTGGATAATACTATACTTAGAGCAGAATCTTATAGAAAAATCTAAATTTGACGGTAGCGTGCAGTTATGCACCCTTGTGATATGCGTCGCACACCCTTGTGATTTGTGTTAAATCTAAAATTATTCCTTTCTGTAGATTATGCTGTAGATTTTTTGGTAACCGTAGCACTACCATTTTCTAATTAAATATTGTAAACACCTATGACTCAATACACATTCTAACATTTTCTCATTGGCCAAGCTTAGTTGCAGAGCGCGGAGCACAAGCACCAGAGCGGTCAATTAAAAAATATCCCCAGTACCGGAATGCTTTTGGAGTAGGAGTGTCTTAAATTTTCGATTCGGGTCAACATTGACCTAGTAATTTTCTCAAAAATCGTCTTTTTGAATGTGAACCGGTCAACGCAGCCGGTTGAACCAGTGAACCAGGTGACCCAGTCGATTTTTAAACCGGTTTTTTTTAAGTTAAAGTGTTATAATTATTTACATTGTACAAAAATGAGCTTGTTGGGTTTTGATCCTATGATCCTAAAGTGACAAACCTCTTACCATGTCAGCTGTCATTAGATTGTTGTCATTATAATAGTATAATTACTATACAACTAATTGTTATTAAAGAGTTTTAGCATTTCCCAAAACTTTTGAGTTTCGAACACGAGACCCATAAGTGACTTCAAAAAGGCACTTTACCAACTGTGTTGCATAAAATAATATGTTCTATTATATTAATAGTTTAGACTTAACCCACTGGTCAACCCACTGGTTGAACCAGATTGACCCAACCCACTAGCTTTTTCGGTTCGATTACCGGTCCGATTTTTACAACATTAGTTTGAAATGGGAGTGGAAGTTCCTGAGTAGGAGCATCATCCCTATACCACTGTTCACACGCACACACACCACGTATGGTTACTCTTTATTTACACTATTTTGCTGGGTCCACATATAATAATTGAAGGACTAGTTTTTTTTGTGAAGATCATCTCCTTGCCTTATTTGATGCAATAAAACTTTAAATCTAGGTATACGTTTCAATGATAATAGACTTTACCAATTAAAATCGCTATTTATTATCAAAATTGTAAATTATTTTTCTAATAAATCTTTACGTTAAAGTGGCAAAGAGCTTTATTTTGACATTAATTGACACTAAATAGTATTACTAGATGTTTAAAATCGCTTTCCCAATAGATTAGATTTAATTTTTTAAACGTGGGTCATGCCAATCCGGAAATAGAGTATTGAGGAAAGGGAAAACTAATTGATGGCTAAAACATGTCCGATGGGGTTGATTTTTGTATATAGGGTCACCAAAGTGTGAGTCCTTCACTCAATGCTCATGATCATGTGGACCTAGGGATCTCAACTGGGATGGGCTATTTGTGGGCTTAAAAAAATTGGGCTGGACCGGGCAGGCTTAAAATTTGCTGATTCGGCAAGGTTAAGCCAGGCTGATTGCTTCAACTTAAAACCCATGATCCGTCCAAGACCGTTAATTTCTAATATTTTCTTCTTCTTTTTTGTAGGAAGCCCATGTTATATCAAGGTGTTGGTACACTACAAACGGCGTACGAAAAGTGTAGAGAAATCGCCATTAACATCGTTTCCAACATTCGAATGAGATCGTATCAAGAAACGCAGGAAAAACTACTATCAACGAGTACAAGAAATACTACCACCAATAGACACAAATTTTTATCTAATAGTACCTACATACATACATATGAGCAATGTGGAAATTAAGTTGGACCAAATATCTAGGCTCAAAGTTTGGGTCAAAGTTTTGGTTATTAAAACATTGTGAAATGTTACAGTAAGCCACTTTATCGCCATAGGCATGCAGGTCACAGATTTAGGCCCCAACTAGGATTTTCTTTATAGAGTGAGTGAGTGTTATGTGTTTCAAAATTTTCAACATGGGGCTATGACAATCTTAATGTATCTAATAAATCTGGGCCATTCAATGAGTTTATACTTCCTTGATGATGAAATCAAGCCCATCAAATTATAAGATTTTTGTTCTTATTAGTTGTGAGATTGTTTTATCACAGTAATAAAAATGAAGAACAAGAAGAAGCTGGTTTCATGTTGTTTGGAAGAGTATAGGCCTCAGGTTCCATCATGATATGGGTCCTTATAAAGAGTCAGTGGGACATGTACTGCATTCTGTTTGTTTTCCTTTTTATCTAATTAATGCATTTTGGATACTTAGTAGGACATCAATTTATTATCATAATTCATAGCTCAGGTCCAAAGGCTCAACTTAAAGAAATTGCACTAATTCTCTTGAAGGTATTATATATGAGGGCGGATCGGGGTACATTGGTATTCTTACATTGAGTGTACATTAGTTTGTGGGGTCACGTAGAGATGAATCAGGAGATCATTTTAAGTTACGATATTCTCCTTATCATGTTGATCTTCGCAAAAAATTATCCCATTCTAAAACTTGTAACCCTATCATCTACAGAGTGAAATCAACGGTAAAATGAATAGCATAAATACAGTAATTTTAAGTGTTTTTCAATCACTAGATGATAGGGTTATAAGTTTTAGAATTGGCTAATATTTTGTTAGGATGATCAACATGATGAGAAAAATATTCTAACTTAAAATCAGCCTGTGAATCATCTCTACGTGGGTCCTACAACTAATGTAAAAATAACGATGTAAGAAAAATAATGTACATTGACCCGCTTTCATTATATATATATATGATGGATCAGCTTACAGGCAAGAATGTCTAAGCTCATGTGGGGCCTACATACGGTTGATGTAAAGGCTAATTTTTTTGTGAGAATGTTCATTATCACTAAAAATCACCTCTTTCTAAAACTTATAACCCCATTAAAATATGATTAGAAGTTGATTAAAAAAATTAACGGTGGAAAATGAACGATGAGAAAAAGAGTTAATTTTTTATGGGGTTAGAATTTTTAAAATGAGGTGATTTCTGGTAAAGATGGTCTACATGGGAGGAGAACATTCTTACAAAATCTCAACCCTTACATTAACCATATGTGGGCCCCACATAAGCCTGTATAAGAACATCCTTACTAAAAATCACATCATTCTAAAACTTAGAACCCAATCAAAAATTGATCGGAAGTTGATTAAAAAATTAACGATGGAAAATGAACGATGAAAAAAAGAGTCAATTTTTTATAGGGTTAGAATTTTTAGAATGAAGTGATTTCTAGTGAAGACGATCTATATGGGGAAGATAACATTCTTACAAAACCTCAACCCTTACATCAACCGTATGTGGGCTCCACATGAGCCTGTACATTCTAACCTGTAAGCCAATCCTTCATCGTATATATGTTATATATATTAATAGGGTGTTTGACAGCACAATAATAAATAACTTTTCTACTATATAAGTCAAAAAGAAGAAAAACATATATGGAATGCAAAAATAAAATAACTTATATAAGTAAAAATATATTTTTTAACCAAAGTAAATTATTTTTACTTTTGACTTTTGAGAAGTTACTTTTGCATCGAGTTACGCATTAAGTTTATCTTTTTCTCTCTTAAATAATTAATGCTCTCCAACAAACTACTAGTACTTTGCCATACAAACTTCTCCTAACTTTTGACTTCTCAAAAGTAGACGTGCTTCTATGAGAAGCATAAGCACTTGGACTTATGGTTGCCAAACACCCTCTAAGAGTTAAAGATTGAGAGACATACTTATTATTTTTATTTATTTTTTATCATTAGGATGTTCGGGCCTCTTAAGAGACATGCTTATTATTTTTATTTATTTTTTATCATTGGGATGTTCGGGCCTCTTAAGAGACATACTTATTTATACATAATTTTGACACAAACCCATGCAGGGCTCACATAGAGACGATTTGACCAATAAGGAGGATCTTCACACTAGGTAGATCATTCTCGTATAAAAATTAGCCCTTAAATCATTTCCATGTGAGCTCTATATCGAATCGTATCAAAATCATGTCTAAATAAGCATGTGTTATTATATTTGTTGACGTCCAACTCAAAATCAATTTTGGGTTGCAAGGCTTTCATCCTCCCATGTGAAAATATTATCAAAATGCTCCCTTAGTGGTATTATTTTGAACCTTACACGCAGTATTATATTGAGTGACGTGGAGCACATATAGACTTTGGACCTATCACATGTGTCTGTTCTAATACCATATTAAATTTGTAGATATCTAATTCAAAATCACTTGGCATTGAGTAGCTAAGTTCAAGATCTAATATATTGAGCTACAATGTTTTCTATCTTCAAATGTGGGCATATTTTCAACATATTTCCCTAACCTATTTCTTTTTCTAATTTCAAAATTTAGTTTTTCTTGGTAACCAACTAACCATGGATGATGTAGAGATGGCTCATTATCACTAGGAAGGACCCCTGTGCTGGTTCCATGAAATCTAACATCCATTTCTTGAAGAGGTTGAGATGTGTAATTATAAGAAAAACAGGTGGTGTTAATGTCACCTTCCTCTAATCAACCAGACATCTTATTGACAATTTTTGGAAGGAAACCCTATGATTAGTCAGGAATAAAGTGGGGGCAGGTATGAAAAAGGTGCAATTTGAGAGAACTTAATTGAAATTTCAAGAACAAAAAAGAAAAAGAAAAAAGAGAAAGAGCCCTTGACTGAAATCAAATTAAAAACAATCTCCGTTCTAGGTTGCTTTAATACTTGAATCAGAACCGATCGGTTGGCACCCCCTAGTGTAAACCCTAGTTTTATGAAACTACAAATAACAGACTTTTGGTAATGGTAGGGCTTATTAGCAGTCAATTTTCAATTGAGTCAACGACAACTAAAATTTGTTCAAGGGAGGTTATTTTAAATTCAAAAAGTATATGAGGGTATTATTAAATAATTTTAAAAAGCAAGGGTTTGTCTGAAAAAAACACCCTTTTTAAACACAAGTTCTTAGAAAATGCCTTTCTTTTCAACTAAACATGATTAGAGTCATTTTAATAGATCGTGCTTACAACTCATAGCTCATCATCATCCATGGATGGGGGTGAGTGTTCATTCTAGTCCTCCACTCCTTTGCCATTGCATAAATTTATGGTTCCATGGACTTATTAGTACTTCATTTTGTGGACTTTTGGGAAAAGAAAATTTCATTAGTACAGCCACATCAACAAAAAAATGATATAATGGAATCAATAAGGGTTGGTTACCATGGTTCTATAAGAGAACATGGTTCGCCAACTCGGAATCGGTGGTCGGGTCGACAGTTATTGATCCCATCAAATTGGCCGATCTTGGATGATCCCAGTACGAATCTAAAAATAATTTTACGAAAAAATTTGAACCTATCAAGTTGTCTCGGAGACCAATCCTGGGCGGATCAGATGATCCTAACCAAGTTTAATCTTTATTTTTTTTTTCATAAAATTTCTAATTTAATTTATATTTAATTTTTTAGTAATGGCTGCAAATCATGATAGAGAAGGTCTCTCCCACAAAGTGGATCACTCCCTATTATTTTTGAACAGATAAAGCCTGAGAAGACTGCACCTGTCTCAAATTGAAGCAATGGCGAATGAAAGAAAGGAGCAAAAAGTACAAAAGGTTTCAACCCAAAAGAGACTAAAACATACCTCGAGGGTAGGAATCAATGATAATTCCGCTTCGGGCACCAAAGGAGAATCTCAAAAGAAAGCAAAATTTAAGGTAAATGAGATCGTATAGGTTATATGTACAGCTCATGTGGGATCCACATGAAATTGATGTAAATGCTAATTTTTTTGTGAAAATATTTTTTTCATTATATAAATTATCTTCATGAAAAATCAATCTATTTTAAAACTTCTAAATCCACTAAAAATTGATCGAAAATTAGATCAGCTCATATATGTAGCTAAAATTGAGTCGTAAAAATTCGTACAATAATTTGCATTAAAAAATTTACCCTTAACAAAAACAAAAATCTCTATTATATCCCATATAGTTCAAGGCGAAATTTGTTCTTAGCCAACTTGGTAAAAACCTCTTCATTTTTGTCATCTCAACCAAAAACCCTTTTCGACTTTCTCTCTCTCCACTAAGTATAACATTTTTGTTTTTTCGAGTTTCTTTATGGTGTGTTTGGATGTAGATTCATGTTTACTAAGGGAAACATGAGTCTTTGGAATCATGAATCCCTAGAAACATGAATCCTTTGGTTTGTTTGGCAACCATAAAAGAATCCATGGATTCATGAATCCTTGGAAGCTTGAATCATTTAGTTTGTTTGGCTGCCATTTAAAATCCAAAGAAAATTTTTATTTTGTTGTTTTAATTTTGTGGGGTGTAATCTGCATTGAGTTGGGTGAATACATAGTGAATCCTTAGTTTATAATTCCACCAAATTCTAAGGGGGGAGGTGGGACTCCAAAACCATTTGTTTGAGACTCCCCCATCCAAACAAACCATTAATTTTTAGGTTAATTAGGTTGATTTGGGATTTGATCGATTTCTTTTTCTCTCCCTAGGTTGTTAATTGTTTGTTTCCCTATTTTACATTATTAATGAAATGAAAACAAAATAAATAAAACGGTAACAAAAAAAGAGTATTAAGTTTTTAACGTATGTAATTTTTTTTTGATCGATAAAGTTGAAGATTTCATTAATAAAGAAAGGGTACACGAGAGATGGACCCAAAGGGGTCAAACTACAAAAACCCAGCCCGTAAATTGTTTTTAACGTATGTAAATTAATTTCAATAGATTCCTCAAACGCTTGGTTTGTCGACTTAAATGTTCATCACCAAACATTAGGGGACGAGAACAGGAGATGGCCCCAATGAAAAACTGATTTTTGGAAGATGGCACAAATCCAACTATGCCCCTTCGAAATACTTGATGTCTACAATAAAATTCGTCTAAATATTTAAAAATAAATATATATCTTGAATAATAGTCTCCTCTCTGCCTAAAAAAATAACAATAATAATAATTTCAGAATGATCAAAAATTGTTTAAAAAGTCAGGTGCTCTAACAAGTCC
Organism: Macleaya cordata; assembly: GCA_002174775.1. Taxonomy (NCBI): domain Eukaryota; kingdom Viridiplantae; phylum Streptophyta; class Magnoliopsida; order Ranunculales; family Papaveraceae; genus Macleaya; species Macleaya cordata. The sequence goes on along the minus strand of MVGT01000187.1, from coordinate 19,206 downwards.
GGACATCCTGATTAAATAAAACCAAAACCAGAAGGCAAAGATAAGCTTTGGATCGATTTTCAAACATGGGCATTTTGCTACTTTTTCGAATTATTGCACTTCTTATGTTTTTTGCACTATTGGTCCCACCCTATTCTTTCCTCCAAAACAAAAAAGAAAAAACGAAAAACGATGGGTCCCAATACGAATAATTTGATACGGGTTGTGGGACCCATAGATATGGGTGAGAGAGTGGCATCTACTCGACCAGTAGGGACTCACATGTTTGTTTGGATGGCTCTAAAATAATCTGATCCCAACGATTTGATGCCTAATAGCCCTAAGATAAGGGGGGGATTATATTCCGTAGGTCGCTACCGTTGGATTGATATGAATGTCAAGATCCTAATGTTTGTTTACATAGCACTAGAATAATAAAAGATCGGGGTGAATTGCTTCTAAATAATGTGATCCCAACGATTTGATGCCTGAATTGCTTCTAAATAGGGGTTGATTTATAATTATATAGGTAAATTTATTTTATTTTATTCGTTTGGTTTTTGTTTTAGTTTTACAAGCGTCGTGCACGTGCGATGAAAATTGGATACAAGCAATGCAAGACGAGCTTGGTCAATTTACAAGACAAGAAGTGTGGACTCTTGTACCCCGTCCCAAGAATACAAATGTCATTGGAACCAAATTGATTTTCAAGAACAAATCTGATGAATTTGGTACTATTGTAAGGAACAAAGCCAGACTTGTGGCTCAAGGTTATTCTCAAATTGAAGGGCTGGACTTCGATGAGACCTTTGCTCCAGTCGCAAGACTCGAGTCTATTAGGTTACTTTTAGCTGTTGCGTGTATTGTGGTTTCTTATAATTTTCACACAAATTTGGTTTGGAGTCCAAATGGACATGATCAAAACGCTAATTTTCAATGGATTATCAATTTTTTATATTTTTTATATAATTAATTTTTAATTAACTTTTGGTGCAGTTACAAGTTTTAGAATAGAGTTTTCTTTTTAGGATGACCTCACATAGTAAGGAGATCATCCTCACACCATTGGATCACTTTTTTATTTTATTTACGTATCCAAAATTTCGTAGCTCATATCATCATCAGTACTGATAATTTTCAAATATTATGATTTACATAATGAGAAGAACATCCCCACAAAAAAATTAGCCCTCGAACCATCTTCAGGTGGGCCCCATAAAAATATGTTTTAATAGTTTGGCAATAAAGTATGTTTCAATATCCCCTCATATAATGTAACAAAGTTATTTTAAGAGCATAGGGAGGACGGTTCACCCCAGCTGATATGTTTTTTCATAAAGAGAATATACATGTCCTTTTGCTTGAGACTGGTGCAAGTAGGGGTGGGACTTGGATTGGGTCAACCCGACCAACCCGAACTCGACCCAGTTTTTGGGCAAGCGTGGGCAAAGGTTGTTGGGCATTTGGGCAACTATGGGCATCATTTTGCCAACCCAAAGTTGAATTTGGGTAAGCATGGGCAGAAATAGTTGTCAATCCGGACAACCCGCTCAACCTGAGAAACTTATATATATAAATAAATTATAAAATTTTTATTAATTTCTAACATGTGAAAATGTTTTGAAAGATAGAAACAGATAAATATATTGAATTACCAATATAGAGTGGAGATATTAAGACCAAAAAAAAAAAAAACTTTCCCCGTGCCTCATTTTATGTAAAGTCAAAAAGATTTTTGTCACTTAATAAATAAAACTCAAAAGATTTTAAAATCATCTTTAATTTATTTATTAAGTGAGTAGATCAATTGTTAGCTTGTTTATCTTTTGAAACCATGAAGGATATTTTGTTTAATTAAATTTGTTATCTATTTGTTATTATTTTTTGTATTAATAAGTTTATCTTATCACCTAAATTTATTGAAACTTGGGCAACCCGAAGAACCCGAGAAACCCGAATAATCCGAGAAATTTACACGGGCCATGCTTGGGTAGACTCCTTCTGGGTTTTATGGGTTTTATGGGCATTCTGGGCACACAGAGATATAGTGTGGGCGTGGCATGTCCAAAGCCTCTAACCCGCCCTACCCGCCCGAGTCCCACCCCTAGGTGCAAGTGATCAAATTAATCAAAACCTAAAAACACTAAAAAAAAAAAATTTAAAATTAAAAAAAAAAACCTAAGATGTATTTTATTCTTATCAGATTATTAACAACTTGTTTAGTACTTTTAAGCTTAATCAAAAGAAGTAATTATTCCTAAGACAAAAAAGAATTAATTATTAATTGTGTTTTGATATGATTTAGTATTCTAATTTTTCGTGATTCGTGCAGAAATCGAGGGATCTGATGGACACGTCGAGTACAACGATACAGCATGTAACGGCGCGAAAAAACCCCTAACCCATGATTGAGGGTTTAATTTGTTCTTATTAGTTGTTTAAGTCCCCAATTATGGTGGAATTAATCAATACTAACTATGATGTGAAGGTACATGAGTAATTGTTTGATTCAAGTAGGGGTAGATTTGGAAAAGTAAATAATTAAGAGATAAATGAAAGGATTTTTTTAGCTTTTAATTGTTGTTTATAATTTGAACTTTGAAAGATGTGATGAATTTGGACAAAAGTACCCTCCTGTACTGTTTCTAATTTTTAATAGTAAAGATTAGAGGATTGGCAGAATTAAATAACAAAGAATTGGTAGTTAGGTCAAAAGGTCGATCATTTGGTACATTTTTCTCACCAAATCACCAAATCTGCGGAATTTCTTTTGACTAATTACCCTTGAAAACTGTTTCATTTTTAAAAAAAAGGCAAAAGTAAAAAACATTTTTGCTCCACCACGAAAACACTTCTGTTGTCACCTCCAAAATGTTACTGTTCTCCCTCTTTTTTTTTTTTGGGTTAATTAGTATTAGGGTCCCAGAAATAGTTGGATATTAGGCTCAGGGTCCTGGATATGTCCAGCTTTGAGTCTGGGTCCTGAGATGACGGTTGACTCAGTTGACCATCCAAAAAGTGTAACAGACGTCGATGGGTATATGGTAAAAGTCCATTATACCCTTAGAAAATTTTTTAANAATCGTGCATGCGTTTATACATTGATAATTTAATGGAAAATGTAAAAAAAGTCTCTCAAAAAAATGCATTATGATTTTAGTCCTTGTTTTATAAATTTAGTCCCTACTTTTAGACATAAAAGTCATAAAAGTAGGGACTAAATTTATAAAACAAGGACTAAAATCATAATGACTTTTTTTACGGGGACTTTTTTTTCCAAAACCCCTAATTTTAATTTAGAATCATATCAAGGAAGATTAATAACCCATCCCCATCGTTCAATTCATGAGTTATAACAAAGAGGATTCGAACTTGGTGAGACAAAGAAATTCTTAAAATGATAAGGTATAGCAAACAGGGAATCACACCATGGTTCGCTAACTCGGGACATGTGGTTGGATCAGTAGCTACCGATCCTGAGTTTATCCCGCCAGATTTCTTGGACGATCCTAACACGAACCTAAAAATAAATTAAAAAAGAAAAAAAAATGCAATCCTACGGAGTCGTCTCAGACGATCCCGAGTGATCTTGAACGATCCTAATTGAGTCCAATCTTCTTTTTCACTTTTTCTTAAATTTTTTACTTTAATTTATATTTCATTAATTTATTTGATAGTACTATTAAAAATCGACCAAGTTGACTTGCCGATCCCACCGATTAGAATAGAACCATCACAGTATTTAGCCTACCCGCCCAAGGCGTAGGTCTAATAATCTATTCATCATCTACTCTGTTAACTTGTTATGTTTTTTGTTTGTGAAACTTATAAGAATTATGGATAATTTTAAAAGTTTTGACGAAAATTAACTATCCAAAGACCTTTTTTTTTTATTTTTTATGATGAGAGTTATGAGACTATTTTCCAATTACAAATACAAACTTAAGGGCGTGAATAGAATATTACATCCACCAATTGTCGAATATAAATTAATCATCAATTGAGGAAAAAAGATGCAATATACAACACAAAGAAGAATATGGAGACTTAATTAAAAGCAGTATAATAGTAGAAAGATACCGATATATACCCACTAATTAAATTTGAGGGATGTGGCAAAAATGACCTAAATTTTATTTTGTTTGGTTTACTATGGTTAATGAAGAGATGTGTCTACTTTTTTTTAGCAGTTACCACCATTTGTCCTTGAAGAAGGACCAAAAATTAGACATCAACCCTTGTTTTTTAATTGCTTTTCTAAGGACAGACATGATTCCACTCCCACCTTCTCCTTTCTCCTTATTAATGCATGTGATTGGGTAATGGAGAGAGCAAGGGAAGGAACCAATCAAAGAAAAGGAAGGCAGAAAAAAAAAAAAAAAAAAAAAAAAAAAAAAAAAGCAAATGAATGTGATCAAATGGGATTGGTCCCCAATTGGATCTTAATTGATTGGAGATGAAAAAGCTCTCTCTTTAGTAGACATATATGATGAGCTTCACATCATGGATTGTCTCACCATTTGAGGGCATAAATGGGTCCCATATATCCTCACTCCCCCTTTCTTTCTTTCTTTCTTTCTTTCTAGCTTGGTTGATCAAGTAAAATTGACTTCATGATACATAAATATGATCCTAGCTGTCTAGACCGATTCGACTCGTTCGAGTCAATATGTATTGTACTAAGAGTGGACTCATCCAATATGTCGACTTGTTACGGGTACCAAGTCGCATTATTATGAACTACATACCGATCCCATGAACTTGGTACAATGCAAGTAAAACATGTATTCGCTGACTTAGCCAGAAATCGATTATGTATTGGAACTGTGACGATTTCGAGGTGGTATAACTCAGCTTGACTTTAAGTCAAACCAGCAGGACTTGAATCGGTTCAAATTGGACCTGACTCGACCCATCAGATGAACTCAGTATACTTCAGCTAATTGTTCTACACTTCTTACTTGGTGTAGCTTGTTACATGGGCCGTGAGTGGGAATTTAGTTTCCGTCTGGGTATGTGCCCTTGAATTGCTGTTGCAAAGTAAAACTGGCGCTAAGAAAGTTATGAGGGGACTCAACCATAACTCAGTCACCTATGGGAACTGTATCGATCTCCGGAGTGTTGTAACTCAGTTTGACTCAGTTAAGTTTACCTAAATCGGGTCAGATTGGACGCCACCCAGCTCATGAGTTTGGCTCAATCTAATTTTTTGTATTATGACGTTTAGGGGTTGGATTTTTCGGTACAGCAGGATCATCTACATGTAGGACTCGTCCGATCAGACCAATTGATACCGTACTTTAAGAACATGCAGAACTTCAAATACTCTCTTAGTTGAGATGGTAAATTCGTCGGGAATTGATCTACCTACCTCCGACCTAGGACAACAATTAATCAGGTCAGTCTTACATTGCTACTAACTAATGTTCCGATTCAAAAGGCATAGTATATTGGAAATGTGCTCATCAGCTCATGCAAGTAGGATGTCTACACGATTTGGGCTTAAGTTTGGTTTTGATGGACCTGGGCTTGGGCTTAAAATCCTTGTTTCGACCTACATGAAAAATTGGAGATACATTCGATGGAGATCGAACGTCTGCATGAAAATTGTTAATTAAGAACACTGGAATTCTCCAATTCCAAAATATAATTACTGTTCGAAACTTAGGAAGTCTGAAACAGTTCCAAAACTAGAAACCTTAACTCTTCAAAATTCAGATATTCGATACAATGCTGTTGCAAGATCCAAATTCATAAATCCATTTTGCATATTACATCTGACATATCCTAATGAGGTCTGCTAGGAGGACCGCCTCGCCTCGCCGGTCATCCATCTAGATGGGCTTTTTGATGGATTGATAGGGTGATTTAGCGGCTCGTTGATTGGGCCGGCCCGGTTAAGAATGATCCCAATTGGATATAGGTTACAACCTTAAAATTGAAAAGGAGGTTGTTTCTATTTTGTTCTGTAACTTCTGTTCTAGCTTGGAAAGATAGAAAACCCACTTGTACACTCCTAAGGCCCATTTACCCATGGACTTTGGGTTTTTTGGCCCACCATTTTTACCTTCACATCTAAGGCATCTTTCCTGAGTGGGCAGGCCATTAGATTTGGGCATTTTAGGAGCCTAAAATTTGAACCACTTAGCACTATTTATGGGTCAAGCTCAAGCCCATAATGAAAAAAGAGATGTTTAAATCCAACTATTAGAAATATCCAGTCAAGGTGATCTTCCATTAATTATGGAAAAGCCTCAAGAAGTTGACCTAAAATTGATGGATTAGGGGAGTTCATCAACAGTAACCAAAATAGTAAATGCAAAATTAAGGGTGTGGCTCCATCACCACCATGAAAATATGAGTGTTTTTGGCAAAGGGTATCGATACCCTTATGGTGGGTATCGATACCCACAAAACAGGGAGGTGGTGTATCGATACCCATTTTGGGGGTATCGATACCCACTTTCAGGAGGACCCTGTATCGATACCCATTAAGGGGGGTATCGATACTTGCTGGGAATTTTATTCCGGGAAACTTTCTAAGTTGCGAATTTTGCTATTTTGAGTCCTTTTTGACTTGGGTTTCTTCCTATTTCGTGGGGGAACTTTGTAAGCCTATAAATAGGGGTTTATTAGGGTCTTCTAGGCAATAGAAAGGAGAGGTAAACCTAGGGTTTTGGTCTTCTTGTGTGCTTCTTGTGAGTTGTGAGGGTGAGGTTTTGAGAAGTGAGAGATCTCTGTAATCATCTTCATTGTTTTAGTTGAATTGATCGTGCTTTTGTCCGAGGTTTTTACCCGAGTTTGGGGTTTTCCTCGTAAATCTTGTGCCTTGTGTGATTGGTTTCTTTGTTCATCTTATTTTCTCGTTCTTGTTACATCTTTCTACTTAACGATCGCTGGGTTGGGGCCTAAAAATCCTAACAAACTGGTATCAGAGCTGTGTTGAAGTTGAAGTAGAAGATGGCTACAAGGGTTTCGAACTCCACAAAGTTTGATGTAGAGAAATTTGATGGGCTGATAAATTTTGGCTTGTGGCAAATTCAAGTCAAAGATGTGTTGATCCAACTTGGTTTGATCAAGGCGCTGAAGGGTCGTGTAGGAAAACTCGCTGATATGGACACCGATAGTTGGGATGATTTGGATATGAGGGCTGCAAGTCAGATACGGTTGCTTCTCGCCAAGAACGTCTTAGCAAATGTTTCACAAATCAGTAGCGCTAAGGAGCTTTGGGAGAAACTGGAAAGCTTGTATTTGATGAACTCTCGTTCTAATAGACTATTCTTGAAGGAGCAGTTTTACACGCTGAAGATGAGTGAAGGTACGTCTATTGCAAATCACCTAAGTGTTTTGAATTCAATTTGTTATGAACTTGAAGCTTTAGGAGTGAAAGTTGAAGATGAGGATAAAGCACTTCGCCTCCTCTTGTCTCTTCCACCATCTTATAAGTATTTAGTGACATGCTTGAAGCAAGGAAAAGAAGCTTTGAGTCTTACTGAGGTTACTGGAGCACTCTTATCCGAAGAGAAAGAAAGGAATAAGGGGGCTGGTGGAGTAGACCTGGGTTTATATGTTGGTGAGAAGAAAAAGAAAAACGTTTGTTGGAAGTGCGGGCAATCGGGTCACTTGAGACGGGATTGCAAAGGGAAAGGTAATGGGGCTGGCTCGGCAAATAGTCCCAATCAGTTCGCTAACCATGTTGAGACCGTTGGTAGTGATGACGGTGAAGTTCTTTTGACTGCTGCTGATTTTGGTCATGAAAAGGACTGGATTTTGGATAGCGGTGCCACGAGGCATATGTGCGCACACCGGTCATATTTCGATAGGTATGTGGGGTGTGGTGGTGGTGTTGTGTTGACTGGCGATGGCTCGGAACTATCGATGAGGGGAGTCGGTGAAATTCGCATTAGGATGTTCGATGGTAAAGTTCGAACACTCAAAGGAGTTCAACACGTGCCGGGGTTGAGTCGGAATCTAATTAGTCTTTCCCAATTAGATTCTGATGGTTTGAAGTATTCCTGTTCCGGTGGAGTACTGAAAGTTTATCGAGGAGCTACTGTGATCATTAAAGGAAGCCTTAGCAGGGGCTTGTACACTCTGGTAAAGTCAGAGGTGGGTGGAGCGATGGATGGACCCATGTCTTCGGTTGGGGCTGTGATGTCTCATGGGAGTTTGGCAGCGGGTGGAGTTCCAAAAGCTCGGATGATCAAGAAGTGGGTTCCAAAGTTAGCTGTTAAGTCCAAGGGTGACTTGGACTTGGCGGATCATCATCATGGATGATCGGCGGCCCGAAAGGGCGGGTGACGGGAGCACGATGATTTGATTATTTTGAAGAAGCGGGAACGGTGCCTAAGTATTCGCGGAGCAAGAAAGTAGCTGATTAGATGGGTGGTGTTTGCCAAAAAGGTGGAGATTTGTGAGTGTTTTTGGCAAAGGGTATCGATACCCTTATGGAGGGTATCGATACCCACAAAATAGGGAGGTGGTGTATCGATACCCATTTTGGGGGTATCGATACCCACTTTCAGGAGGACCCTGTATCGATACCCATTAAGGGGGGTATCGATACTTGCTGGGAATTTTATTCCGGGAAACTTTCTAAGTTGCGAATTTTGCTATTTTGAGTCCTTTTGGACTTGGGTTTCTTCCTATTTCGTGGGGGAACTTTGTAAGCCTATAAATAGGGGTTTATTAGGGTCTTCTAGGGTACAAAAGAAGAAAAAGGAGAGGTAAACCTAGGGTTTTGGTCTTCTTGTGTGCTTCTTGTGAGTTGTGAGGGTGAGGTTTTGAGAAGTGAGAGATCTCTGTAATCATCTTCATTGTTTTAGTTGAATTGATCGTGCTTTTGTCCGAGGTTTTTACCCGAGTTTGGGGTTTTCCTCGTAAATCTTGTGCATTGTGTGATTGGTTTCTTTGTTCATCTTATTTTCTCGTTCTTGTTACATCTTTCTACTTAACGATCGCTGGGTTGGGGTCTAAAAATCCTAACAGAAAAATGTCATCACATGAGAAAGAAAAAGAAATTTTATTTATATCATCAGTTCTTCAGGGAAACTTTCAGCCCAAAAAAATTGGAAGGCATGGTTTTATGTAAATGCATGTACACAGTAGTATCCCAGTACTGTTATCTCTCTCTCTCTCTCTCTCTCTCTCTCTCTCTCTCTCTCTCTCTCTTCTGCATGTTGATCAGACAAAAAGAAGTAATAGTTGAGTCCTCTCTATCAATCTTCATTTTTGTTGGGTACCTGTTATCAAAAAAACATGAACAAAAAACATAAATCAAAGAAACAAATGAAAAGGGTTTAAAGGGAACAAGAGAAATGGGGGAGCAAATTACTGTAGTGATTTTCTTTCTTTTCGCACTATGGCCTTCTTCTTCTTCTTCTTCTTCTTCTTCTTCTTCTTCTTCTTCTTCTTCTTCTTCTTGTGGTAGTGATTCTTGTTCTTGTGTTTGTTGTTGTTGTTTTCCCTTCAGCAGATGTTGTTTAAGCTTTTCCACATCAGATGATTTCAATGGTTTCCTAATGAACTCTACAGCACCTTCTTTTCGGCAACTGAATAAGAAGAATTAAATATCCATAAAAAAAAAAGAGAAGAATTCAGATTAGAGATTCAAATCTAAAACCAGGGTTTTCTTTTTTTAACTGAATTTTGGATCAAATTAATACAGAATGATTAAATGCGTAATCTTTAGTATTTGTAGTTTTGCTTTTACTTGTTAATTGTTGGTCTATTGTTTACAGAGGACATGATTGCAACAGGTATGTGCCTCACAGATGGAGATTCCTATTCATTACAAATCAACAAAATCAAATTAGTTGGTGAAAGAAAAAAAAATTATAAAAAACTAAATTAAGGATTAAAAACAGAGGAAAAAATTGAAAATATGTTCTTGTACCTTAATCTTTTTAAGCAGATCATAACCAGTCATTTCAGGCATACAGTTATCTGTAATTATCAGATGAACTTCTGTTTCCTATAAAAGAAAAAGAAAAATTGAAGATCAAGAAACAAAACCCAAAACATGAATTTAAAATTTTTTACCAAGAAATTATTAAAGGTGAGAAAAATCAAACCTGATGAATATTTGATGAAACAGATGGTGGGTTTGAGTTTTTTTGTTCTTCCTCCAGTAAGCCCTGAATATCTGATGAAACAGAAGGTGGGTTTGAGATTTTTTGTTCATCTTCCAGTAAACCCTGAATATCTGATGAAGCAGAAAGTGGGTTTGAGATTTTTTGTTCATCCTCCAGTAAACCCTGAATATCTGACGAAGTAGAAGGTGGGTTTCGGTCTTTTTGTTCATCCTCCATTATACCCAGAAATTCAAGAGCATGAATTCCAGAATCAACAACAGTAACTGCAAGAAAGAAAACAGAAAAACCCCATAAGAGAAAAGAAGATTAGAGAATCAAATGCAGATAGATATCTCAAATTGGAATCAAATTATACCTTGAGAAAATGAGGTTTTGAGGAGCCTCTCAATGTACTTTCTCTCAGTGTAATTGTCATCTACTGCTAAGACATGAAATTTGTCTTCTCCAGCCATGTTTTTTAGAGAGAGAAACAAGATGGAAATCAGGTTGAAAGTTGAAGAAAAGAAGAAAGAAAGTCTCTGAGATGGTGGCTGATGGGTTTTGGTTGGGTTGATTTGTTTGAGATCAATGTAGCTTAATTTTGGTGAGAAGTGAAGGAAACCAGTTGTGTTCATACATATAGATTAGTTACTACTACTAATCCCAAAGCCAAGAATCAAGAATTGGACCAGAATTTTATCTCAAATCTTTCAAAGTTTCTTGGTTTTTTAGGTGTACGAAAGAGAAGAAAGGAATTTCAGTTAGTTAGATAGTTAGTTAGTTAGTTACTGTTGAAGTTCATTTTATTTGATGAGGATTAAAAAACCGTTGGCTTTAAATAGCAAAGTTTTCATTTGGATCAACCACAAAACCCAGGTTATGTATCATTTTCTAGAGTGGACCCCAAGATAAACCCAGGTTATGTATCATTTTCTAGTGGACCCCAAGATAGTTGGAAAAAAAAAATATAAACAAACTATAACTAATATCTATAATGAAAATGCTATTTGTACAAAAAGATAGAAAAAAGCCTTGTGGGAACTACATGTATATGATCCAGGGCTAATTTTTAGTGAGGATATTTTCCTCACCATGTAGTACATCTTCATAAGAAATCAATTTTTGATTAGGGTGATTTAGATAGTGAGATAATATCCATACCAGAAATCAATTATTTGATCATATCTATGTGGACCCCACGAGATTTGAAAATCGGTTTTGTCATTCTCTTTTGTCAAAGTAGCATTACTTTGTCTACAATCAGTATTTATCAATGTTGAGACGGTAATTATAACGGTAAAAAAAAAAAGACAGTAATTATTATATGAGCATATTGTTAGTTTGTTTATCTTTTAAAACTATGAGGGATATTTTATTTAATTAAATTTATTATTTTATTTTTATCAATAAACTCATCCAATGACCTAAAATTATTAAAATTTGGGCAACCCTATGAATGCGAAAAATCCACTCGGACCATGCACGGGTAGTCCCCAACTCCCCTAACCCACCCGAGTTTTGTGGGTTCTATGGGCATTATGAGAAGAAAAAAATGTGTATTGTGGGATTAGCATGTCCAAAACCTCTAACTCGCTCAACCCACCCGAGTCCCACCCACTAACAAGGTTCCTAATCAAAAGGCCTATTATATTAGCAGCTCATGCAAGTAGGAGATCTACATGATTTGGGCTTAAGTTTGGCTTTGATGGGTCACCTGGGCTTGATCTTAAAATCCCCGTTTGGACCTAAATGAAATTGTCAATTAGGAACAAGGGAATTCTCTAGACAATTCTTTCTTGGGAGATTTTAAAGGCACCCCCGAAATCTTATTAGCAGGTCCAAGTTGTAGGCATCTCCTACTCTGAATTTGCATTTTGTTATGTTATGGGGCCTGCCAATAAGATTTTGGGGGTGCCTTTAAAATTTTCCTTCTTTTATTGGGCATCCTTCATGATTTGTATTTGTAATCCACTTCCAACAGCTGAAATCCACTTTAAGTGACTAGATGTTGTGTTTTTTGTTTTTAGGGTTTAGAGCTTAGGCCCATTTTAGCCCATTCAGATTATCTCCGCCCAGTAGGCAAAAAAAACAGCACTTAAGACTGAAATAATTCTTCTTTTATTGATAAGATCAATGGTTGATTATTAGTATGTTAAGGTGTAGGCGGATTTCAAACCCAAGTTGCAGGTAAAACTCCCAACAATTTTACTATCCCAACTTTTAGGCACCATTCCAAAAATAATTACTATTAAAAACTTAGAGTTCTGAAACCGTACCAAAATTAAAAATCGTAACTGTTCCAAATTAGATACTTGATATAATCCTGTTGCAAGATCGAACTTAATCAATCTATTTTGCATTTATATTACGTCTGACATACCTTAATGAGTTATGCTTGGAGGACCACCTCGTCGGATCCGCCATCTAGATGGGCTTTGAGATGGACTGCTTCGGTGATTTAGCGACTCATTGATTGGGCCGGTGACATATACCCTACTTGAACACTACTAAGGCCACCCATGGGCTTTGGGTTTTTAGCCCACTGTTTTTTTAACTTCACATCTAAAGTCATCCTTCCTGCGTGAGCAGGCCATTAATTAGATTTGGGCATTTTTGGGGGCCCAAAATTTGGAAAACCCACTACTCATGGGTCAAGCTCAAGCCCATAATGAAAAAAAGATGCTTAAATCCAACTATTAGAAATATCCAATCTTACATTAATTGTGGAAGAACATCCAAAAATTGATGGGTTGGGGGAGATTATCAACAGCATCCAAAAATAGTAAATGAAAAATTAAGGGTGTGGCTCCATCACCACCATGAAAATGTCAATTTGGAATCAATGAAGAAAAAAAAAAAAGTTTATTTAATTATATCAGTTCTTTAGTGAAAGTTTCAGCACAACAGAATTGAAAGGCATGGTTTTATGTAAATGCATGCATACAGTAGTAGCTCAGTACTGTGAGGATCATCTCTCACTCTCTCTCTCTCTGTCTATATCTATCTTTCTCTCTCTACAGTTGAGCTTCTGATATGAAACATATATGAATACAAACACAAGAAACAATGAAAGTTGAGCCTCTCTTTCTCTCTGCTACTTGACAATCTAAATTTCTGTTGATGAACCTCTAGTTTCAAACATGATCAGACAAAAAAAAAAGTAGTAGTAGTTGAGTTCTCTCTCTCTCTCTCTCTCTCTCTCTCTCTCTCTCTCTCAATCTTCAATGTGGTTGGGTATCTGTTATAAAAAACATGAACAAAAAACATATATCAAAAGAAACAAATAAGAAGGGTTTAAAAGAATAAGAAAATGGGTGAGTAAATTACTGTATCTTGGTCTTCTGCTTGCACTCTTCAATGGCGTTCCTCTTCTTGTTGTTCTTGTGTTTGTTGTGATTGTTGTTGTTGTTTTCCCTTCAGCAGATGTTGTTTAAGCTTTTTCACATCTGATAATTTCACTGGTTTCTCAATGAACTCTACTGCACCTTCTTCTAGGCAACTGAATAAGAAGAATTAAATACCCATAAAAAAAGAAAAAAGAATTCAGATTAGAAATTCAAATCTAAACTAGGATTTATTTATTTTTCTAACTGAATTTTGGATCAAATTAATTAAGAATGATTAAATGGGTAATAATAATTGTAATTTTGGTTACCTGGTAACCCTCGATTGTATATTTTCAGAAGACATGATTGCAACAGGTATGTGCTTCAGAGATGGAGATTCCTGTTCATTACAAATCATTAAAATCAAATTAGATGGTGAAAAAAAAAAGATTCATAAAAAGGAGCTTAAGGATTAAAAACAGAGGAAAAGAATGAAAATATGTTCTTGTACCTTAATCTTTTTAAGCAGATCATAACCAGTCATTTCAGGCATAGAGTAATCTGTAATTATCAGATGAACTTCTGTTTCCTATAAAAGAAAAAGAAAAATTGAAGATCAAGAAACAAAACCCAAAACATGAATTTAAATTTTTTTTACCAAGAAACTAAGGTGAGAAAATCAAACCTGATGAATATCTGATGAAACAGAACGTGGGTTTGAGTTTTTTTGTTCATCCTCCAATAAACCCAGAAATTCAAGAGCATGAATTCCAGAATCAACAACAGTAACTGCAAGAAAGAAAACAGAAAAAAAAAAAACCCATAAGAGAAAAGAAGATTAGAGAATCAAATCCAGGTAAATTTTAACAGTACTAATTAGAGAATCAAATTATACCTTGATAAAATGAGGTTTTGAGAAGCCTCTCAATGTACCTTCTCTCAATGCTATTGTCATCTACTGCTAAGACATGGAATTTGTCTTCTCCAGCCATGTTTTTTAGAGAGAGAAACAAGATGGTAATCAAGTTGAAATTAACAGGGGAAGAAAAGAAGAAAGAAAAAAGAAAGAAGGTCTCTGAGATGGTGGTAGATGAGTTTTGGTTGGGGTGTGATTTGTTTGAGATCAATGTAGCTTAATTTTGGTGAGAAGTGAAGAACTAATTGTGTTGATATATATAGACTAGTACTAACCCTCAAAATCCCAAAGCCAAGAATCAAGAATTGGACCAGATTTTTATCTCAAATCTTTCAAATTTTCTTTGTTTTTAATTTTCTGAAAGAGAAGATTCAGAAGAAAGGAATTTAAGTTGGTTTGTCAGTTAGTTACTGTTGAAGTTCATTTTATTTGATGAGGATTGAAAACTGTTGGCTTTAAATAGCAAAGTTTTCACTTGGATTGATCGACCATACAAACCAGGTTATATATCATTTTCTAGAGTAGACCCCCAGACAGTTGAAACAAAAAGAATACAAACAAACTAACAAATGAACTGAAACCAAAAATAAAATGGTTTCACGTGACACGGAGGGATTAGGGCCCACTCTAAGCTCTGATGTTTTGTAAGATTGTTCATTTCACCATGTAAATCATCTTTACAAAAAATTAGCTGATTCTAAAACTTCTAACCCCATTTAAAGTTGACTAAGTTCCTCACCGTTTATTTATTACCATTGATTAAAATGAATTTTTGTTAGGATTATAAATTTTAGAATCTGCTGATTTTTTGTATGGACGATTTATTTTGTGAGGAGAACATTATCCCAAAAAATCGGACTGTGGAGTGGGCCCTAACCTTTTGGTGTCTAAATCAACACCATTTTTTTTTATGTCACGCTAGCAGGTCCCTAACTAATAACTAGAATGAGTCCTTATCAATGTTGATACTGTAATTTATAACGATACAGAAAGAAAAAAAAGGTTATAATGCTAAAAAAACAGATATTTTAAAATAAATAACGTTTTAAAATTTTAAAAAAATGTTGAAAAGAAATGAAAATAATATCTGTTTTATATGAGTTGTAGAGTCATGCTACTGCTATGATAACTTAAGAAATATATTGGTGTAAACTCACTCTCATACCATTTGGTATGAAGTGCCGATCTATTTATATATTAAGTGTTACAATAGTTTATGACTCTATAAGAGTCCTTATCATATACACGTGATAACTACACCAAAGATAACAATAGGTTGTTAGGATAAGTAACAATGATCTTAACCTAAACATCGTAGCAACACGCTGATTAGATGAGGATGAGGATGTGCACGTGCCATGCACGTCAGTGTGAGGCTTTGTCTCCATACGCCCCTGCAAGGGAAACGGCGGGTCACCAACAGTGAGTTTGGACCGTAACAAATCAAACCATGGACCGGGTAGAGGTTTAGTAAAGATGTCTGCGACTTGATCACGAGTTGAAACAAACCGAACTTGTAGTTGCTTGGCACGAACACGTTCACGAACAAAGTGAAAGTCAAGTTCTATATGTTTGGCACGAGCATGAAAAACTGGATTTGCCGCCATATAAGTAGCACCAATATTGTCACACCAAAGCAACGGAGGGAAGTCACATCGAACCCCAAGTTCACGCAATAGAGACTCCACCCAAACTAGTTCAGCCGTAGCAGTTGCAAGACCTCTGTATTCTGCTTCAGTACTTGATCACGAGACGGTTCGTTGTTTGCGAGAACTCCAAGAGACCAAATTGCACCCCAAGAACACACAGTATCCTGCTGTGGAACGGTGATCGACAGGACACCTAACCCAGTCAAAGTCAGAATATGCACATAAGGTCAAGACAAGGCGTGTAGGACGAATAGTAAGTCCATAACTAATCGTGTGCTTGAGATATCTTAAGATATGCTTGACTACCGACCAATGTACAACACTAGGAGCATGCATAAACTGATACACTCGATTCACTGCAAAGGCAATATCAAGACAGGTGAAAAGCAAGTACTTGAGACCACCAACAATACTACGATACTGTGTAGAATCAGAAAACAACGGACTGGAGGCATCCATTAAAGGCACCGTAGTGCTCATTGGAGAAGTGATCGGCTTGAGTTGACACCATCCATTTTAGCTCTTTTGAGGAAATCAACGATATATTTCTGCTGACTTAAAAACAGACTAGAGGAAGACAAAAGCACCTCAATTCTGAGAAAATAAGATAAGGACCCCAAATCCTTGATGGAAAATTCTGTTTGCAATTTCTGAAGGAGAGTAGAGATAAAGCGGTCATCAGAGGCAGTAACAATTATGTCATCAACATAAACAAGAACATAAGCAGTGATGGTTAACGTCTGGTGAATAAACAGTGACATATCTACCCGAGACCCAAGAAAACTAAGTTCAAGCAAAAAAGTACTCAAACGGTCGTACTAAGCTCTCGGAGCCTGTTTAAGACCATGTAGGGATTTATATAGGCGATAAACATGTGTAGGAACACATTGATCCACAAACCCTAGAGGCTGCTTCATGTAAACTTCTTCCCGCAAGACACCATGCAGGAACGCATTTTGAATGTCCAGCTGGCATATTGACCACCCATGAGAGATAACAAGAGTAAGAACAGTAAGAATTGTACACGGTTTAGCCACCAGACTAAAGGTCTCTTTGTAATCAACACCCTCCTACTGATTAAACCCCTTAGCCACCAACCTAGCTTTAAACCAATCTAAAGTGCCATCTGCTTTCCGTTTGACCTTAAAAACCCATTTACTCCCTACCATATTGAAAGTCTAAAATCCTTACGGTTATTAGTTGGAATAACCGTATGTCAATGTGACTAAGGTTAAGGATTACACAATCACCAAATAAAAATAATATTGGTGATAAAGATGGAAACTAAAATCTCTAATCAAGAGTATTGACTTATTCGATTCTTTAACATGCGGAAACAAGAATCGAATATTTCAATCTCTTAATAAATATAAAGATATGCACAAGAGATTTTGTTTACGAGGAAACCCAAACTGGGAAAAACCCCGGGACCTAGTCCAGAAAAGAATCCACTAAAAGAAATGAAAACTTACAAACCGATTTACCACTCGATGGACACGAATTACGACTCCCTCTACGCTCCAACAGCTACGGTGTATAGTTCTTCAACAAATTCGAACTCCACGAATTTGCCTCTTAGTAGATGATGATGCGTCTCCAACTTGACCTCCGCAAGTCCCGCACCATGAACCAATACTTGACTCTTCAAGTATCACCACTTGCTTGACACTTTCAAGCTTCACCACCGGAATACCACCGGCACACAAAAACAGAGTTTTGGTTTAAAGTGGGAAGGATTTGAACCAAGTTCAACAAGCTTGAGAACTAAGAATTTCGAGTTTGAAAAACTCTCAAGAGCTTGTTGAGGTGAGGGGTGAATGGTTGATTGAATACTGGAGATTCAACCCCTATTTATAGTGAAGATGTCCAGCTCAATCCTAGACTAAATTATTAGTTCTAGGTCTAATGGTAGACACCATTATTGGGGATGAGAGAATAATCTATTCAGCCTCTCATCCCACTTAAAAATGTTTCCCACGCACAACTATCTCCCTAAAACAAGGCTTAGAGGGAGATGAGCAATAATGTGCTAAAAAGTTACTTTACAGCTCAGAAAATCGCACTAGAAAAACGAATCTGGGCGTTGGTTTCGAAATCAAGCCAGTCGGTTTCGAAACCAACATGTGGTTTCAAAACTGACTTGATTTGGTTTCGAAACCAACAAGTACCTGTGATGGTTATTACCTTTTGGTTTCGAAATCAATAGGTTGGTTTCGAAACCAAACTTCATCTGAAGTTAGATGTGGTTTTGGTTTCGAAACCAAAACTGTTGGTTTCGAAACCAAAACTCATCTGTCATAATTCCTCTTACAATGTACACAAGACATAATCAAGACACACTACCCCATAGTTATGACATCTAAACCTTAGGAATAATCTTTTGATGATTTCCTGCAAAGAATTCAAACTCATTCCAGAACAAGATAATACAGATAAGTAAGAGAAACACATTATCTTGTAATGAAAAATATAAGCAAAACATAGGGATTTCAACCACTCCCCCTATGTATTTGAATTCTCTCCCCCATAGTTATATATACTCCCTGCTGGGTAATCATTCAGAATGATAAACACTTCTCCCCCTTTTTATCAGAAATAGACAAAGGGGAAGAAAAAAATCCCTGCAAGAAGATACATTCAGGTATATATGGAGAAAGGAAATAACTGATGCTATACTTTTAAAAGTAAAACTGAATCATCCATTAAGTTGTTCTAGCTTTCCAAGAATCAGATAATATAGTTTTGAAGAGTGAAAGATGAAGCCGCAAATGAAAGAAATAAAAATGAAGTATCATTCACAACTAACAAAACAAAAAAAATAGCAACTAGCTCTCCATCGTATCAGCACTGGAGGATTCATCAGAGGAATCCTCATCTTCAGTGTCATCATCAGGCTCAATGGGGCGATCATGACTGGTCTTGGATCTCCCCTCTTCTGGCACAGCCAGAATGCCTTCAACTCCAACCTTTTCAGCAATGGCATTCACAACGGGCACCAACATCTTCATGTATGCAAGGATGGTGTTGGTGGCCTGTGCTTGTGCAACCTGTGCCTGTCGTCGAAGCTCCCTCTGAGTATGTCTGGATGTACTAGCAGGTACAGAAGGGATCGAGGGAGAAGGCTCAGTCAGAGCAGGAGCAGCAGTCTCGGACTCTGGATCTGCAGGAGCAGGAACTTCCACAGTTTTTAGATGTCCTGTGATCCGCTTTACCGTGCCAACAGAGATCGGGCGCATAGCTTCGAGAACAGCCTCATGAGGAGG
>MVGT01000183.1:666310-685054 GCA_002174775.1 Macleaya cordata | reverse complement strand
CCAGTTTGGGTTTCCTCGTAAACAAAATCTCTTGTGCATATCTTTATATTTATTAAGAGATTGAAATATTCGATTCTTGTTTCCGCATGTTAAAGAATCGAATAAGTCAATACTCTTGATTAGAGATTTTAGTTTCCATCTTTATCACCAATATTATTTTTATTTGGTGAGTGTGTAATCCTTAACCTTAGTCACATTGACATACGGTTATTTCAACTAATAACCGTAAGGATTTTAGACTTTCAGTACCCTTAAATGTACTTTTTTTCCTTCCCTAAATACTCAATTACCTACTAGGATTTTGCTATTTGAACACCAAAAATAGCGTCAATTCTACACACAAAGCCCTTAGGACTCACTCTAAGAGATGATTTTGGTGAGGATATTCACCTCACCATGTAGGTTATCTTTACAAAAAATCAGCCCATTTTAAAATTACTAGCCCCATAAAAAATTGACTCCTCACCATTTATATATTCAATCAACTTTTGATAAGGTTAGAAGTTTTAGAATGAGTTGATTTTTTATGAGGATGATCTACATGGTGAGGTGAACATCCTCACAAAAAAATCATCCTTTGAAGTGGGCCCTAAGGGCTTGGTGTCTGAAAATCGACATCAATTAAGAGTTCTTTAAATAAAGAAAAATAAGAGTATGATTCCAACATATTTTCCCACAAGATGGTAACCTAATTATACTTCGGATGCATTGCACAATGTGTACCTACTCGAGTTATTCATTTCACTTGAATTTATACAAATTTTTTTGTAGATGATTTTCAACCACTTCTTGATGATCTAGGTGAGAGATCTTAGAATAAGCTAAGTTTTGGGAAAAATAATGTCCGTGAATTTTTTTTATACATGATTTTCAATATCTAACCCCGTCAATAGTTAGCTTGAAATAAATCATGAAAATGTTGTCCCTTTCATTGTTGATTTTTAACAAATTCTTGATAAAATTAGAGATTTTAAAATATAATTAATGTGACGTATTAATTTAATCTAATGTATATTGAAAAAATATGAGAGTTGATACGATTGTTTAAAAAAACATAAAATATAAATGGATAATTAAATGCTTCACACTAGTTCTCCCTTTTATAAATTTCTGATTCCGCCCTGGGTACGCACCAACATGCATTAGTTGACTTGTGCCTTTCCAAAGACTAATTTGATAGAAACATGATATAAGTCATGTTCTTATTATTTTTTTTTTGTCGATAACAAAGAATATTATTGAAGATTTATCAAAGAATACAAAATCTAAGACCCAGAAAGGACTAGCCGAACGAAACAACGAAAAAAAAAAGGAAAAAAATATAAGACAAGCAAAGGCAACATTGACCTGGATGCCCATATATCTCCAGTAGGTTGACACGGAAGCTATCATCATTCGTGCGTGTAGGGAGGATGCACAATTATTTTACGAATCATACGCGCGCGTAGCGCGTATGAGGAGGAAAACACAGTATTGCTCAGTATCAGAGGCACAGGGTTATACCTAGTATATATATTGAGAGAGAAGGGATCGACTTACACGCTTATACTAGCCCCCATATTGCACGAGGGCTTCTTTTTAAAAAAAAAAATTTTATTAGATAATTAAAAAATTTAGATGTTTTAGAATTTGAATTTATATTTATAATGTAGGTTTTTTTAACTCATACCTAAGAGAGAGGGTTTTGTTAACCCAATAATAGATAATAGATTGGGTCATATGCTTATAGGGTAGGTTTTTTAAACCCACACCTAAGAGAGAGGGTTTTGTTAACCCAATGATTCTCCTATCTATTATATATATCTATTATATATATATAGCGGAAACCCTGGGTCAAAAAAACCCTCACCGTCAGCTCAAGGTCAACAAAACCCACCCTATTATGCAATGGTATTTTTAACTCCTCCCATCCCCTCTTCCAAGCTCCTTCCCAATCTCCTTCAAACGCCACGTGTCATGCTCTGAGACTTCCTCACATCCTAATTCTCATTAATTCTCTTTAATTAGTCATTTATCATGTTAATTAAACTAATCAAATAAAATCTTTATCTACTTAAATTTCTCCTAAATTATCTCTCTAAAATTTATTCTCTCTTTTTCATTGATTCCTTTTAATTGGCTACTAATTACGCATTAAAAATTAGAATTGTAACTCATGCGCATAAATTACATTGTTATTCTCTCTTCTTATAGTTCATCATATAAGTAGACATATTTTCTAGCTAAGATTACTTTATTTTTCGAGCTACAGAGTTTCATTTTTCTTATGCTTTATTTACTAATCTAATTTTTTTCTAATTTCCTCTTTCAAACGCCACATGTTATGCTCTGAGACCTCTAACGTTGATGTGTCACTCATTAATGCTTTCAAGGCTGATGTGTCACACTCAAGGTTTCTCTCCTCACATCCTAATTCTCTTTAATAAGTCATTTATCATGTTAATTAAGCTAATCAAATAAAATCTTCATCTACTTAAATTTCTCCTAAATTATCTCTCTAAAATTTATTCTCTCTTTTTATTGATTCTTTTTAATTGGCCACTAATTACGCATTAAAAATTAAAATTGTAACTCACGCACATAAATTACACTGTTATTCTCTCTTTTTATAGTTCATCATATAAGTAGACATATTTTTCTAGCAAAGATTACTTTATTTTTTGAACTAAAAAGTTTTATTTTTCTTATGCTATATTTACTAATCTAATTTTTTCTACCAATGTAGGTCTCATTCACCACAAAAGATTAAAATTTGGATGAGCTATTAGTTGGAGAAAATCTATTTTCATCGAAAGCTTCATTAATCCATTTTTAGAACCGACAAAACTTGAAAGACCTTCCACCCAAGCCATCTTTTTGTTATGGTATGATTTTATTTTTCTATTTTGTCCAAATTATTTCAAAACATCCTATTCAATTACCAATTTTGTTGATAGATAGTAGTTTACTGTATAAAATATACAAAAATAGTTGAGTTTGAAGACAGGGGATGAGATCTACCAACGCAGGTCTGCATGCAGTTATCTACACACAGGCCAAGTTCTTTTATTTATTTTAGAAATAAACATCAATTTATTTTTCTCTTTGTTCTCTTTCTTTATCACATGTTTTACTTCTTTGGTTTACGTTCATCTTTTTTTTTGGTCCGTTTTAAATTTATGTATCATGAATGAAAAATTTGAGATGCAAAAGAGTTTGTGGAGAGAACTTTGTGTATTGTACTACTTATTCTATTATACTTTCTTTACNATCCTATTCAATTACCAATTTTGTTGATAGATAGTAGTTTACTGTATAAAATATACAAAAATAGTTGAGTTTGAAGACAGGGGATGAGATCTACCAACGCAGGTCTGCATGCAGTTATCTACACACAGGCCAAGTTCTTTTATTTATTTTAGAAATAAACATCAATTTATTTTTCTCTTTGTTCTCTTTCTTTATCACATGTTTTACTTCTTTGGTTTACGTTCAACTTTTTTTTTTTGTCCGTTTTAAATTTATGTATCATGAATGAAAAATTTGAGATGCAAAAGAGTTTGTGGAGAGAACTTTGTGTATTGTACTACTTATTCTATTATACTTTCTTTACGTGATCTATTTTTATCACATATTTTACTTCTTTGGTTTACATTCATCTTTTTTTGTCAGTTTTAAATTTATGTATCATGAATTAAAAAATTGAGATGTAAGGGAGTTCGATCTTTGAGAGTAACTTTATGTATTGTACTCCTTATTCTATTATACTTTTTTTATTTGGTACTTGGTGCTCCTACTATTAACTTTTGTGTATATTTTTCTTTAGTTACACATTCTTTGATTTAGCGTATTTTTTTTCTTTTTTCAGCATTTGATTCTAATTTACCTCACAGATTATTGAAGAGTGAAAAAAATAATGAATTCTGTTAGCTTCACAAAAAATTCATCAAATTATGTGTAAAATTTTATTGTTGTAGTATATGGGTGTTTGTACTTATAAAAAAATATATATGGACGGGTGTTTGTTTAGTTGAATTACTTTATTTTAATTTATTTTTTTTTTCTATTTCATCAGTTAATCTGTATTTACAGATTATCTGTACGTATTGCAAATTAATATGAAAAAATTATTAAAAATACTAATTAAAGTACCTTCTAACATGCACCTACTTACCAATTAAAGCACCATAAATAGTCTTATTCTTATTAATTCTCTTTAATTATTTAAATTACATTAATTCTCTATAATACTATATTTAATTATGGGCCCACATAGAATGACTCTGAAGCTATTTTTTAAGGATAAGACGATCTTTTAATCATCTAGCATAAAATAGCCTACGTATCTATAGGATTGAGAATTATTACTATTATATTTTTATTGACTTATCTATAATATACATCAAATTTTTCTATTTCATCATTATAACAAAAAAAAATTCTTCCTTTTCACAAAAAATTAAAGAAAGAATTTCAACTTCCCCTACGGTTTCTCACTCCCAAATATAAACGAAGAGATATATTATTATATTAAAAATATTAGTTTTCTCTTACGTATTTATACTACCTATCTATACTATCTATATATAGTGCGGATTGTGGGACATGCTTAAATATACATGTTATTGACAAAGTCCATGTATGGACCATATGGAGATTATCTAAGGGATATTTTTTGTAAGGATAATTGATATATATATATACGTACTATATTGATCATCCTCTCCGAAAATCATATCATTCTAAAACTTTTAACTCCAGCAAAAGCTATATGATTTATGAGCCATCTATTTATATAATTAATTTCAAACCAACATTTGATGGGGTTAGAGGTTTTAGGGCATGATGGACTTTATGAGAAGATGATCTACATGGCAAGTAGATCATTTTCACACTGTTAGATCATCTCCAAGCATGTAGGCCTCACATAGACAGTGTCAATAACATGTCTATTTAATATATATATTTCGAGTTTATGATGTGGCAAAGTCAACATATGGAGTGCCACATCAATAGTTATTGTTATGTGACATTAATTAATTGATGTTACTTTATCTCTAATTGGACATTTATTATTGTAAAATTTTATGTTTTATACTCCTCCTACAGTAGTTTTAATAGGAACTCTATCTCAAATTAGATAACAAAAAATTTAATTTAAAATTAAAAATAATATAAATAAATTTTTTCTAAAAGCGTTGCCCGTGCGTAGCACGGGCTTAAAGAACTTGTTATATTACTATAGCTGAAGCGCCTGACGTGGCTAAGCTTTAGTAGCCACGTGGCGCTCTAATTTTTAAGAATGCCACATCACCGATATTGCCACGTCACTAGAAGTTTTATGACAAAGGTTTCTAATAGAAATTTATTATGCAAATCATAATTTTAGCAGTTACTAAAATGCATGAGAGTAATTACATTTAAATGTTATAACAATTTCTATAATAAAATAGTTTTGAATAAAAGAATACCAAAAATGAACCTTTTATGTTCTGCTAATCTGCTAATTTATTTACAACCATAAATTAATTATTACCCTTTCTTAAAATGCATGAGAGTCATTATAGGAAAATGTCCAAACAGTTTCTAAAATGAATTAGTTTTGAATAAAAGAGTACCAAAAATGAACCTTTATGATTTGCTAATTGAATGAAAATTAATGCCAAAACCAAGCGTTTCTAAATTCTTCTTTTAAATATAATTAATGTCTCTTCTTCTACATTTTCTCTTTCTCTCTATGCCTCATAATCTCATATAAATCTAATTCACTATCTCTTTGATTTGATATTGGGTTTACAAGTTTTTGAAAATATCAAAATCAATAATGGTATTTGTTTTTATTTTTTATATAATTCAAATATTTTTGACATTATTTGTTTTCATACTTAATCTATTCTTTATTCTTTGGTAGGTTGCAAGAGTCTCTCTACTGATGAATGCTATAGTGGAAGAAGGCTTTTGGTTTAGAGATCAAGGTATTTTGATTCCGAAGTCCATAGAGAAAAGTATTGTCTCCAACTCAAATAAATGATGTAGTACTTTCTTTTTTGTTTCTAAATAACACTTTTTTTTTTTTTTGCTTTTGTTTAATTCTCTCGTCTGTTCTCAAGACCCTCAACCCCCACTATTGTTAAATTGGTGGTGTCATATGATAGAATGAGTTTTGTGGGTAAGATGGACATGTAATTTTGTTATAGGGCTTTTTCCCTTATATGAAAAAGGCTCAATATCAATTTTGAACCCATAAATTGTCATTTTTAAAGTCACGAAACAAGGCTAAAAAGTTAGTTTTTCAATATAAACATTAGGAGAATTAAACTTTATTTTTGAATTAATCAATATTAATTGAGATTTAAATATTATACTTATTTTTTATATTCAGAAAACTTAATACTAATAAAAAATTAAATAAAAATAAAAAAAAATCATACAAATGTCTGCTTCGTCAGTAGAACAAACATAAGGCAGCCCAAAACCTTCTGGTTCCATACAGCAATGACATTCACAAGAGATGAATTATCTAACCACATGCTGTGAAAACGAAAAGGAGTAGGGAAAGAGATCACCTGTCGCTCAGCCAATAAAAGCAAGGGGTGACGATCAGAAGAGACCCTAGTTAGAGTACAACATTCAGTGGAGGACCAGAATGAACGCCAATGAAGATTACAAAGGCTTCTATCCAACAGCATTTGAATATGGTGACGTGTACCTCTTCCATTAGTCCTAGATGAATAAAAGATGAATTATATAAATTAAAGATAGTTGGGACTAAATAGTAATATACAATGTGAATTAGGACTAATCAATCAAACCATCTCTCTTAGGTGTGGGTTAAAAAAAACCTACATTATAAACATATGACCCATTCTTTTATTTATTATTGGGTTAACAAAACACTCTCTTAGGTGTGGGTTAAAAAAACTTACATTATAAACATAAATTCAAATTCTAAAACAACTAAATTATCTAATTATCTAATAAAAAAATTCAAATTTTTTTTAAAAAAAGAAGCCCCCGTGTCTTGCACGGGATATGAGGGCTAGTATATATATATATGGTCCAGCTCTTATTAAGCTAAAATTGCATCATACAATAAATTAATAATATGAATGTCTCAATTTTTATGAGTTTTTAGTATTTTATTTTCCTGGTAATTTGTAGTAGGTCTATAAATAAGTTAATTATTGTCTAAAACTGTAAGCATACTACAAATCAATACAAAAATATAACTTTATTATGCTTCTTTTGGCAGGCTAGGAAAAAAGGATTGCTTAATTTAGCTTAATCTCTCCCGTATTTAGAATGATGATCATAGATAGGCCATCAATAAACCAACTCAACTCTTTACTTGATCAATCTAACAACTATCAGTTCCATACAATGGACAGGATCGTGCTATTTGAACACCAAGATCTGATGTTACAATTGTAACATCGGACTGTGGGTCCCACATGATTATGCTTCAATAGTTGAAATTTTATGAGATTGTTCTTCTCTTCATGAACATTAACTCACAAAAAATTAGTTTATTCTAAAACTTCTAACCCCATCAAAAGTTAATCGGTAATTGATTGAAAATTAACGGTGAGAAATGAATGGTGAAAAAAAGAGTCAAATTTTTTATGGGGTTAGAAGTTTTAAAATTAGCTGATTTTTTGTGAGGATAATGTACATGATGAGGAGAACAACCTCACGAAATTTCAACTCTTGAAGTGTAACCATATTGGCCTCACAGTTCGGTGTTACAATTGTAACACCAGATCTTGGTGATCAAATAGCAAAATCGCAAACGACGATATAAAATGGCTAGCATGAATTAATTTTGTAGAGTCGACAACAAAATTATAAAGTAGTTTTTCGTCTTCTTCCCAAGTATTAAGGTGAATAACACCAAAATTTGACACCAGAATATTACATCTGCTTTTTAAAAGTGGTACGAGGGGCTGAAATAGAATTAATATTTTTTCAGCAACTGATATGTTTGGTTTCAAATGAATAAAGTAAGCAGATGTAATCTTTATTGTCAAAATCTGGTGTCCCTGTAGTCAAGTCCTTGGATTCTTTTTTAAGATGTAGTCTTTGATGCCCATTAAAATAAGGATTTTGTTAACATGTGCCCTTAGGGCACATGATAAGCTTTTAGGTTTTGTTTAGTTTTTTAAGTTTGTCTAAATGGACTAATTTTTGGATATGTATGTTATTTATAATATTTGGATCATATTTAAAAAAATCAGCTCAATCCGAGACCTCTAACACCCTTTAGCACCTCAAATACTTAATTTTAACTTTAATAGTGTGAATGAACGACTGACATTTAAAGTGATTTGTTTAGAGGGTTAGATATTTCTGATTAAGCTGATTTTTTGTGGACATCTTATAAATAATGATAATATTATGTCTACAAAAATTCAGCTGATTTGAAGACCTCTAACTAGCAAAAAAGCTTCCTAAAAAACAACCTTATCGTGTGCCCTTAGGGCACACGTTAACAGGACCCTTAAAATAATATTCTTGATGTGTCCGTTTTAGTTGTAGATTCTTTGTTGTACTGCTTGTACTTGTACACAATGTAAATTCTTCTCTCCTTATGAAATAAAATCTTTCTTCCCATTCAAAAAAAAAATATGGTTTGTCCGTTTATACAATCGATAATACATTTTATAAAATTTGTACTCTCATCAGTCCCTGTAACTAACAAAAAAATCAGCTAAAACTGTTTTGTTTTAAAAAAAATCCGCGGCTTTATATATATATATATATTCTTTTTCATTTTATTCCCCTACATAAAATTGAGAAGTAAACACTCCTAAAAAAAATGTAAAGTTAGTATATACGTACATATGAGGTAGGAGAGCCGTGAAAAATCAATACATAAAGATCATGAGTCATTCTACTTATTGCCAATTGGTTTTGAGTTAGATTAAAATGTGAAAGCATTAAACTTTTTAATTATCTAATAAAATATATATATATATATTTAAAACCATGCTTTGCACGGGATTTGGATTCTAGTTTATTAGTAATAATAATGACAATGAGGATGCTAAACCTGTAATGCACATTTTGACGAGTGTATTAAATTCCTTCGAATGCAAATTCCACACCTCAAATCCAATACATAATTTTAATATTAGTCACCATGTTAGCAAACATCTCGTCCGTCAAAGCAAATAATCCAACGGTATTGCAATCTAGTCCAATGTTTGAAATCATTTCTTTTTATTATCCGTGACTCATTGGTCGTCAATACTTGCAATTGATTACTATTTAATCATGCATATATATGTAGCTGCTACTAATCTGCTTCTCAATCACAACTGCTAAACATATACACACACCCAAGGAGGTTTTTAGAGAGAAAAACAGCTAGAGAGCAGATTAATTCTCAGACAAAATAACATTGAGAGATAATCTAGAGAGAGAAAGAGAGATGGGTGTTGTAGCTGTAAATCTATTACAGTTCGTGTCACTTGTTGTAATGGTTTTAGTGACTACTCCAACCCTAGCTCAAAAGGATTGGAGTGAGACTCTACCATACAAAGATATGGTTAAGGAGATGAAGGTGACAAAGCTACACTTTTACTTCCACGACACAGTGACCGGCGACAATCCAACCAGTGTTACCGTGGTTCCAGCTCCCAACAATCAATCCTCGACGATGTTTGGGTCAGTTGGGATTATAGATGACCCATTAACACAAGGACCTGAACTCACTTCCAAAGCTGTTGGTCGAGCCCAAGGGATATTCGGCTTTGCTGGGCTGAACGAAACGACTCTCGTCATGGCACTAAGCTTTGTCTTCACAGATGGCAAGTTTAATGGGAGTACTCTTAGTATCCTCACTCGGGACCCCATCATGGAACCAATTCGACAATACCCGGTCGTAGGAGGAACTGGAATGTTCGGGTTTGCTCATGGAATTGCATATGTTAGGACTTATTGGTTCAATGCCACCACTGGGGATGGTATCCTTGAGTACAATATAACTGTGGTTCACTATTAATTAACCACAAAAATAAGCATGCTGCTTGTACTGGTAAGGTACGAATAAGCGCACCCAAGCGCAATTGTTTATTTGTATTTCGTTTAATTTCTTGTACAAGAAGTAAATAAAGGAGATATGTAATTATGTACCCTACCTAAACTTTGGTCCATTTGATTTTTCTTTTCTGAATTAATTATAATTGTTGGAGAAAATAGAGTCTAAATTAAAATTTAGCATCCAAAATAAATAATTATTTTCTCTTTCGGAATCACGAGAGGATGCATGAATCAAAACAATACTTGAGGATCAAAAACATACCGCTCAAAAACGCTTGTATCTAGATCTTCCTCCATAGTCCAGATTTTCCACTGAAAATTTAAGATGACACAGTCATAGTAATTTTTTTTGAATTGGACTTAAATTAAAGATGAATCATGTGGGATTCGATACCAAGACCTATACTTTGAACAACCATGTTTCCAGCCTACACAGTCATAGTAATTTGGTCATAACTCTCTTCTGGTTACTCCGTTTTTCCTTTATGATACCTTTTTTCACATAAGAAATTTAATTTTTCACAACTTTACTTGAAATATCCGACTCTAATTCTGCTCAAAAGTGCCTAAAAAGTTGACTTTTAGTTTCAGTCAGATATTTCTGCGAACTCAAGATTTCTAAAACCATAATATACATAACTAGGATTCTAGAAGAGAGAGAGGTTGTGACACACAAGTTAGGATGTGCTATCTTATGAGCCCTTTCTCTATTTTTAGAGAAAGGTCATCCTCTCATATTTAAGCTCCAAGTTACGTCCTTATGGGCCCCATTCACTTAAACTTTTGGTTTATTCATTAGAGGTCCCTTATAGTGTGTACAATTACAAGCAGCGCAAAGGGACAGAATACAAAACACAACGGGCATCATCGTCGCAATTAGCTGCTAAATTAGAAGAAGAGTAGATTCGTAATAGGGTTTGATGACGTACGGAGCGCCCAACGTAATGTATGTTGAAGAAAATTTGTATACTCTGTAGGTTGGTTTTCATTTCTTTCAATTTGTTGTAGAGTATTTCTTTGTAATTTTCATTTATTATATAACAATATTACCCTTTGTATAATCCTGTTCTGTTCGCTTCTATGATTCCTATCCCTACTTCAATTTTATTGGTTTTTAATAGTACATTTTTATAGTAATTTAAAGATAAAATTATCGCAAATTTTTGCAGCACTTTTAAAACTATGAATATTCATAACCATTATATCTCTTATTTACAAATATTTGTTGAATACAAAGCATGGCCTAAGACTTAGGACAATGATACACCTACACGCAAAGGGTACCAAATGTTTAATTAGTACTAATTTACATGCCCTATTGTTGTCAATTCACAGGATCCTGAAAAATATAAAACAATGAGTTTATTGTAACCAGAAAATTGGCCAGAAAAGTGGCCCAAAAACATTCCAAGATGGATGTTTGAAGCCCACATGCAATTCATAGGGATGTGTGCAAATTACAAATCAACGAATCGGACAAAAATCAACCCTTGAATTATATTGATATGGACTCCACAGGCAAAATTGGGTACCCAGGTTGTGTAGGTGTAGAATTACATATGAATGGTGTTATTAGGGATCCCAAAATTGTGAGTGGATGCTCAAATTTTAGCCTAATTAAATCCAAAATAAAACCTTCTTCGTATTTTAAGGTTTTTAAAGACTCTCTCTTTCAAAACAACTAAATCCACTCCACCACTAAAAACAAATACACCAGCCACCATCACCATTATTACCACCACCACCATTTAAGATCTAAGGTTTGTTACAAACAAAAAAGAAAAAAAAAAAGAAAAAGAAAAAGAAGCTAGATCTCTAGTTTCTCTCTCCCTCTTTGATCTCTCTCTCTTTCTCTCTCTCTCTAACTCTATGTTGGTAGTGATGGAGGCAAAGGCGGTGACGTGGTGGTGATGACGAAGAGGTTGGGGTGGTAGTGGAAGTGGAGGTGGAGGTGGAGGTGGAGGTGGGGTATGTGGGGGTGGCGTGGAGGTGGTGGTTGTGGACTGAGAAAAAAGAATTTTACCCCTCCCTCACTAATGGTGTCTCAAATTGATTGAAAATTGTTTGAAACTCAAAAATAAAAATTTCAATCAACTTTTAATGAAACTAAAAATTTTAAAATAAATTAATTTTGTAAGAATGATATACATAAAAGAGAACACTTATAATTATTTAGATCTTATCCAAATAAGCCCCCCTTGTAAGGGTGCATGCTGAGGCCAAACACCTTTCCCAATAGTAGCGTCCATAAAACAAGATCACAATTGGATAAGATTAACACTGCCGATGCTTTTGAAATTAGAGTCAGGGTCCGCCACCAAGAACCTTAGGGACAAGCTCGGGACGACTTGATTGCAAGACCGTTTTGGTTTTTAGAAAAGGCGAGATTGCAAGACCGTTGGATTAGCTGCTTTAGACAAATTGTTTGCTGACATGGCGTCTTTGAGATGAATTTACACTGGAACAAATTGCAAGGAACAGAGACAACTGGGACTGCTAATAAAAATGCAACACGTGGCTTTTTGACTTTGACGCGAAGACAATTTACATTTTGACAAGTGTAATTAAATTCCTCCCAATTAATGCAAATTCGCCGCCTCAAATCCAATACATAATTTTCAATATTAGTGACCATTTCCCCAAACAAACATCTCGTCCGTCGGAAGCAAATGATCCAACAGTATTGCAATCTAGTCAAATGTTTGAAATTATTTCCTTTGACATCGGTGGCGCCGGTCAGTCATAAGTCGTCCATCCTTGAAATTGATCACTAATTAATCATGAATATGTAGCCACTTGGTGTAGGCTGCTTCTCAACCACAACTGCTATATATCTATATATACACACGCAAGGAGGTTTTGAGAGAGAGAAACACCTAGAGAGAGATAATCTAGAGAGAGAAACAGAAATGGGTGTTGTAGCTGTAAATCTTCTGCAGTTCGTGTCACTTGTTGTAATGGTTTTAGTTTCTACTCAAACCCTAGCTCAAAAGGATTGGGGTGAGACGCTACCATACAAAGATATGGTTAAGGAGATGAAGGTAACAAAGCTACAATTTTATTTACATGAAATAGTGAGCGGCGACATTCCAACCAGTGTTACGGTGGTTCCAGCTCCCAACAATCAATCCTCGTCGATGTTTGGGTCAATTGGGATGATTGATGACCCATTAACACAAGGACCTGAACTCACATCCAAAGCTGTCGGTCGAGCCCAAGGGATAGTCGGCTTTGCGGGCTTGAACCAAACGACTCTCCTCATGGCATTAAGCTTTGTTTTCACAGATGACAAGTTTAATGGGAGTACTCTTAGTATACTCACCCGTGACCCCATCACGGACCCAATTCGACAATTCCCGGTCGTAGGAGGAACTGGAATGTTCGGGTTTGCTCATGGAGTTGCATATGTTAGGACTTATTGGTTCAATGCCACCACTGGAGATGCTATCCTTGAGTACAATGTAACTGTGGTTCACTATTAATTAACCAAAAGAATAAGCGTGCTGCTGGTAGGGTACGAATTAGTAAGCGCACCCAGGCGCGCGCAATCGTTTATTTGTATTTTGTTTAATTTATTGTACCCTTTTACAAGGTAAATAAATTAAGGAACTATGTACCGTAGTTAAAATTTGGCCCATCTGATTTTTTTTTTTTTAATCAATAATTTGGGCCATTTGAAGCGCCTGAACCAACCTGTAAGCTCATGCGCTGAGCCCAGGGGATGATCTATGACATGTCAGCTGACAAGAGATTGTGCCAAATGTCGCCAAGCCCATGCCCAACAAGAGGAATGCCAACTCGTTCAACCCTACTAAAATTTTTATTTGCGAAAAAAAAAAATTTTATTTTCATTTTGCAAACAAAATGATATATCTGAATTTCTTTGACATTTTTCAAACTATTTTTCACTTAGAACTTGGGCTTAAATCTCACCCTTACCAACTCACAAGTACAAGATCGAGCCCTGGATCTGACTAAGACATCTATAGGGCCAGAAATGGCACAACTTTTTTCACCACATTTGCAAGCCCTATGGAGCGGGAGGACCCGGCCAAATCTGGGTCATCTTTTGGCAGAATGTGTAAGGGGAATTTTAAAAGCACCTCGGGAATGTTATTGGCACGGCAGGCTCTTTTGGGTTGGGCTTGTTGAATTTAGTTTGACTTCACAATATTAGTGGGAGCCCTAGTTTGCTCAAACCTCCTCCTCCTCCTTTAGAAAGAGAGGGTCAAGTGGATTTTTAGTTTTTGAAAGGTTTTTTCAATGATCAATCTCATTTGTCTGAATTGGATGGTGTCTATAAGTCAGTCAACAACAACAAATGCAAATTTGAGATGCCTGCGAATAAGATTTTAAAAGGCACCTTTAAAACAACTCAATGTGTAATCCGATTACAAGCCCGACTCAATATTTGAACCAGTCCTTGATAGGACCTACACATTAAGAACCAGCTTGCTTGATAATTTTCAAATGAAAATTAACCACCTTAGTAACCACCTTTCCTTAGCAAAAAAAAAAAAAAATGTCATCGGAGCATCTTATTAGGTTGTAATGAGTACCACTCAAGACATTGACCAGTTTTAATTATAAATTATTCTGTTGCTTTTGATCGGTTCCCTTTATAATTTGCAACCACTACTTTTATATATTTTTTAGCAAAATATAGAAGTGGTGGACCTAGTGGTTATGAACTACTTCTATATTCCCAATTAAGGAAGCTCTTTGAGACAAACCCAGAGATCAGCTGCAGATCTAGAGAGAGAGAAGGAAATGGGTGTTGTAGGTCATCATGTAGTTCTAATGCTGCAGTACTTGTCCCTTGTTGTAATGGTGCTAGTGATTCAAACCCTAGCTCATAATCCCGATTGGGGTCAGACAGAACCATATGTTGAAGAGATGATGGGTAAGGCCAAGGTAACAAAACTCCGCTTTTATTTCCATGACATTATGAGTGGAAAGAATCCGACTGGTGTGATAGTTGCTCAAGCTCCCACCACAAATCAATCGGCGACCGGGTTCGGCTCATTGGCCATGATAGATGACCCATTAACAGAAGGACCTGGACTCACTTCCAAACCTGTCGGTCGAGCCCAGGGTCTAGTCGGGTTTGCTTCGCAGAAAGAATTGGCTTCCATCATGGCACTTAGCTATGTCTTCACAGATGAGAATTTCAATGGGAGCACTCTTAGTATCCTCACACGGAACCCCATCATGAACCCCGTTCGAGAATTCCCGGTCGTTGGGGGAACTGGAAAGTTCCGATTTGCTCGTGGAGTAGCAAATGTTAAGACTTATTGGGTCAATGCCACCAGCGGAGACGCTATCGTCGAGTACAATGTTACTGTCATTCACTATTAATAGAGAAAAACGGTGTGGATTTTCATTTCTTGGAGACTGTTTGTTGTTGTTTATTCGAATTTCTCTTATTAATTTGTTTTTCTTTTTTTGTTGAGATAATTTTCTTGAATTGGATTTTATTGATTGGTATCGAATATCTGAGGAATTGAACCGCATCCAAGAAGAAACGTCGTTATTCCTGAAGAATCTCTGGTAATTGCTGCTCATGCTGAGATTGATTGCCTAGGTAAGGTATGCAAAAGACTAGCACCAAATGCACAAAAGACCTAAGTACCATCTAGTGAGCGGATCTTAAGAATAAAACAAATAAGACCATTTGGGCTATGGCCTAAGGGTTTGGGTGTTCGGTCAATATACATTGCAACTAGTTAGAGGAAAAAAAAAAGGGATTTTTTGACTTTAGTCCCACTTCGATGTTTCAATTAGGGGTTAGTCCCTTTTTACACAAAAATTAGACGTTCATCCCTTTTCTGTCAAGAATTAGTTAAGTAGTGCTCATGTGTTAAACACGTGTGGTATTTTGACATTATTACCCCTCACGTGTAATACACGTGACTCACTTATGTAGGTCCCTATTATTTTACCCAAAATACCCCTATTTGGATCTGAGCTCAGCTACTCCGACTCCTACTCCCCACCTCCAACGACTTGAAATGCCACTGATGACAAGACCTCTAGATCTACATACCAATTAAAAACAATGTCAAGAAAATGAAATGATTATATTATTTACAGACTTCAATCCAAATTCCAACGTTTTCGATTGATTGAAAATTAAAGAAAATCAATTTCTCACATGTTGATAGTTACAGAGACGCCATTGATCAGAGCAGAGACAACTAGCTTAGTGTTGGCGAAAGAACGAGCCATATTTGCAAAAATGATCTGAATTATAAGATGATAATTTTAAAAGATCTGTTTTTCCTACTGCAGAAAGCCCTAATTGATCTTTATATTTCTAGCTAGAAAGAAAACAATAAAGAAATTCTTTCTCTCTATACTTTCTCTCTCTAAAGCTTATTGTGTAGGGATGTTTAATTGTTGACATAATGTAGAACATCCAGTTCATTTTTTCTTTTATTAGCATCTCATATTGAACATATCCCAACCAAACATCATCTCAAGTTTTTCCGACAAGGTAAGAGCGGAGACTTAACACATTACTGTTATTACTGTTAACAGACATTAGTCCCTTCTGGAATTGGTATAATTTGACATGCATCCCTTTTTTCTTGGTCGACCTGCATTGATGAAACCTATGAACCCTAGCCAACCAGACCTTTCTAATATGATAGTAAATGAAATTTTTTTGCATTGAAACCCCATTGCCACTTAGAATCGGAGCTAGATTCACAACCTTTACCCATTTTCACTAATTTAGGTCGAACAAAAAGAGATGGGAGTCACCTTCAATACTGTTAATCAATACTTTAAGAGAGAGATGGGTGAAAAAATCACTTTTAATAATGTTAATCACCACTTTGAACAGTTGATATAAGTGTTCAAGTGAGTATTTACCAATAATTAACCAACAAAAATCGTATTTATAGGAGTTGGGGAAGAAGATAGGCAAAGATGATCGTTGGCAAACGGTAAGATTTCTAAAGAATTTTGATCGTTCGATCACTAGATGATACTGCAATACCTAGCCGTTGGATCAGACAGGGATATTTTAGGTAAAATTATAGGTACCTACATAAGTGCATCACGTGTATTACACGTGAGGGATAATAATGTCAAAATGCCATACGTGTTTAACACATGACCACTACTTAACTAATTCTTGACAGAAAAGGGATGAACGTCTAATTTTTGTGTAAAAAGGGACTAACCCCTGATTGCAACATCAAAGGGGGACTAAAGTCAAAAAATCCCAAAAAAAAACAATCACCTTTGTTATCGTTAAATTGGATATCACAAACATATATTCATGGAATGTATATCATCACTCGCCAATCGGATTTCAATATACACCCGAAGTATACACAGCCCGAACTCGAAACACCACACTATCGTTTCACCAAATTATGTGTTGGTGTGGATCGGTGTATACCGGAAAGCATGGGCCCACTAGGCCCATATTCAGGCCCATACACCTACCTATGCTGGGCCGCTCCACGGTTACTTTGTTTCTAAAACTTTTTGCAACTCCATTAGAAGGTGATTTTGAACCATCTATTAGAAGTTTTAGAACCGATGCAATTTCCTTGTTAGGTCAATCAATATCATGATGAAATCATCCTACTCACAACAACTTAGCCCTTCGAACATGTCTATGTGGATCTTATGAGTAGTGCTTAAAATTGTCGTGACCAGGCTGAAGGCGGACACCCATCTCACAATCAATTTGCAAGTATTGACCACTCCTCATTTCCCCTTAATTGCCTGAGGCATCAAGATTGCAAATAAAACAACCCCTTAGTTTTTTTAAAGAATAATATTGAACTTATGGCAACTCCTACAACAATCTGTACAACAACAATCCAACGGTGGATGTATAATTTCACACACCCTTATAATTTGTGCTCACCATGAATGCACCCTGTTGTAGCAACCGCGTTAAGAGTTGTTGTAACTCTAGCTCGGTCTTTTTATAAAACAATAAAGCTTTTTGGACCGACCAATTAATAAAATTGGTACTAGATACTTATGTGGTATGATGAGATCTACCACGTTTTCCCTCCCAAAAGTGTTATGAAGAGTTTTCCAACTTGTGTGATAGTTGGACCCACTATGCCACGTAAGCGTGGAAGACTTGTTTTGTAAGTGCGCCCCTCTAAAAAGCAGTGCTCTTTTATAAAATGCACGGCCACATAACTCAACCTTTTTTTTTTTTTATCACGTGAGACTAAACAGTAAACTCATTCATTTTTAATAAAACTTTATAATATAATAAGGATAGAAAGTAGCTATCCGGGCCATAGCGGGACGAATGTTACTTCCACCAAGTCTTGAAATGCGCCCAAATATGTAATATAATAAATGTTGGGGAAAATAGGGTCTAGATTAAATTGTGCAGCGGAAACAAATAACTATTTTCCCTTCATCAATCGTCGAAAACCTGAAAAGATACAGTAACTGTATTTCGGCCATAACTCTCTAATAGTTGATCCGATTCGCCTACATGATATATGCTTTTTGTAGGAAATCGAATTTTCTACAACTTTGCGTGAAATAGCGAATCTCCAATTCTGCCCCGAAAAGCCTCAAAACGCGATTTTAAATTCTGACGGGAATATATTACGAATTTTGGGTTTCTAAAACCATAAAGCTCATAACTTGAATTCTAAATTGGGAGAGAGTTTTAGATACACAAGTTAGGGTGGGCTATCTTATGAACCCTATCTCTATTTATAGAGAAAGACT